>VDFB02301913.1:15666-26383 GCA_007258455.2 Sequoia sempervirens | reverse complement strand
TTCAATTACATAGAAGAAATCATCTACAAAGAGATAGGTCTCTAAACACTAATGATTTCAACTTTAGCACCATAATCATTAATACAACTTACTATCTTCAATCAACAGTCAATCACAACATGATGAGATTCTAACCAATCCATACCTAAAATGATATCATACGAACCAAGAGGTGTAACATCAAGATCTACTAAGGTAGATAGCGAACCAATTCTTAGTACACAATTGCTTATGAGGTTCTCTACCACTACCTTCACCCCAAAGGAGAATTCTACCTGCCACTTACCGCCTTGCTTTACCACCACCAGACCACATCACTCAACAATAGTAGGTGAAATAAATGAATCAGTAGCTCCAGAATCAGAAAGAATAGTAACATTAGTACCCCGTAGTTGACCTGAAGTCTCAACCACAGTATTTTGATGATTTTCCAGGCAGTTATTTACCACAACATAAACTGTATGTGAATGTCCTACATCTCCGACTGTAGGCTCAAAAGTTGTCGATCACTGCCTAAATCCTAATTAACCTCTCATAGGGCATTGCCTAGTAATATGTCCCTGTTGACCACAAGAATAGCAACTAGTACCTCTACCAAATCCTTTGCCACCCGAAGGTGCATTGGATTGCTAAAAGCTACCTCTACTAACCGTAGACTTTGCACTCTGAGCTAGCTGATCCTATCAATTATGCTTATTGTGCCACCAGTTATAGTTCTTTCCTGACTGATAACTATTACCCTACTAAGACTGTTAATTATTATTCTTCTATGGATTATGATGCTTCTGCTACTGTCCACCCTTAGTGGGTGTCTATTGGTTCTAAGAGGAACCTCCTGTCTATATCTAACCACCTTGTGGACCAAAACCTGCTATAGGTGCACTACCTATCTGAACACCTGTATGTCCACCCAATTCCATAGTTAGATTCTCCTCCACAATACGTGCTTTCTCCATAGCAACCTCCATAGTATTCTGTTTGAAGACTCTAACTCCTCCACTATTATGGGTGTTCAAACCCCTAATGAAATTTTGTACCAACATCACCTCATTGTCTCCAATTCTAGCATATTGTTTGAGCTCATAAAATCTACACTCATATCGCTCAACAGATAAAGCCAACTGACACAAATCATGAAAATCATCAGTTCATCGTTGTCTCCAATGCTCAGATAAGAAACGTGCTCTGAATCTTTCTAAGCACATTTCCCAAGAAATTGAACCAATCTCCAGATGGAGATTTTGCTCCTCCAAACACCACCAAGTAGAGGCAAAACCTCTAAGAAGCATGATGGCACATCTAGCTCAGGTATTGCTACCATATGGGTGCATAGCAAAACATCTTCCCAAGTCTAATAACTAGGTCTCTACTTCTAGAACACCACCAGTGCCATCAAATGTAGGAGGGTGCACCCTCAACAAATCTCTCATATGTCTTGCAACTATGGCATCCTGCTCTGCAGTATTAACAATTCTCCTAGGAGATCTATCACATTCCCTAACCACCTCCTAATCAGCTTCCTACCTCGAACCAATTTTGGCAAGTACCTCTTCTAGTAAGGGACGCAACTGTGCTCCCTCAACCTCTGGCTGAATCAGAATCTATTCCCCACTTTTCTATTCCAATTGTTCGGCATGATCACTCTCGTGAGAGCTCTGAGGGGGAGTAACCCAGTTGTTCGGCATATGGCCTCCACCTCGACCTCGACCAAGTCCTCTACCACAATGTCTAGGCATGATCCTACACAAAAATCAAGAACAATTCTCAGATACTAAACAAACAAAGCTAATAGAAAACAATACTACATAGTCTAACATCTATGACAACCTAATGGGCTCACAATTATCCAAAGCATCCAGTGTTAGAACCTTTTCTCTGATACCAATCTGTAGTTCCTCGCCACGTAACCTAAAACAATGTTGCAAAGTCTACGAAAGTGTAATAATTTTCTTTTTATAAAAAAATTGTAATATTAATTGTAACATAACATCATAAATGAAAACATTTCCTAAGATACACAACATCGCACTACATGCAAATCCCATAAATAACAAAAGTAACTAAACATAGCATGTGAATAATTCTTATAAACTTAAAGACATACATTCAATAACAAATAAATTACCTCATTGAAGGTATAAGTACAAATATGATCCATTCTTACATTACAGTTATAATAACATTTACAATACTCACTTCCAAATGAGGTAGGTCAATACAAAAGTGTACAATTACATGTTACAAAAATTCTCCCTGATTACAATTGAGGAGTGATACATAAATAAGGTATGCACTGATACAAATGAGAAATATGAGAAAGTACATATCCACACATGAGCTCTCCAATCAAGAAGTACTCGTTGCTATGAACAAGAACTGGGGACCCAGTGGTGTAAGGTGCACGTTCCACCCAACCAAGTGGTACCCATAGGCCCTCCTTCCATGCTAGGAGATAGTAAAAAGGTTCCCAAGACATAACCTACAAACCCTAGACACAGGAAAAACCATAGACAAAACTATACAATCACAAACTTAACATAATGGTTACATTGCTTCCAGAAGTGAAGGATCAAGTACAATAAGTTCACAAAGATACAATTATTATAGGTGCAGTGTCATCCCAATGTTGCATAGGTTACCCAGGCGAATCTTCCTAGGTTCCGACCCCCATCTTGGGTTACCCTAGTAAACTCTTACGAAACCCAGGCCCACATGCAATCTATTGTGGAATCGATTATCTTTCATAATGACAAGATATTGATCTTGCCATTCTAGGCCTTCTCAACTCATCCCCAAGTCCGAACAAGCCCTTGAGTCCATGAGCGAGGCATAATTAATCCAATTAAAGGTTTTAGACTACCTAATGTATTGATTTATTTTTCACTAATTAAACTAACTCTACATGAGTTACCCAGGCACCACTTTGTGTGTCAGCTCTCATAAAGAGCCACTCCCCTAATAACAACATAAGGAAACTAATTCCACTAACTATGGGTAGACAAGGTGCCCACAAACCATCATCAAATATCAACTTAATACAATAGACGTCACAACCCATTCATAGAACCAGGTGTCTAAACTAAATAACAACTATGTACAATACCCTACTTCGTTCAAAATATGGAAACATCATAAAAAAAAATCCCTTACAAGAAAACAGTATCTGGAAGACTTATAAACCCATATAATCCCAAATTTTCCCAATACGAGTAAAAACAACTTAAAGCAATTTAGGAAAATAAGAACCTAACATTTGAATTTTCTAAATCCAATCAAATCTATAATATATTGCATGAAATTAATCGACTAAAGTATAATTCATTTTTTAATCAATATGAAAATTAAAACTGATAATTAACTCCTATTCCACATTCATGCATTATATTGAAATTTTTAATTTCTTTCCTTAATACATTTCATTATAATAATATCTATTCATGATTTTCATACACTAATCAATAATATTACACATTTAAATAAATACGCATGCAAATCATTATAATTGAATATTTATTTAAATATTAAAAAATTATAAATCTATTTATATATATAATATATTAAAATAATATATATATTATATATAAAAATAAAAATAAAATAAAATAAACAATAAACAATAAATAAAAACTTATAATAAGATGAAGGTTCGGCTACCACACATAGTCGAACCCTTAGTGGGATGAGGCTCTTCAGGCAGTGCCGACACTACCTATAAAGGCAGCACTGGGCGCTACCCTCATAGCCAGCTCCCCTATGGGGAATGGTAACGTGCGATTTTTTATGAATCGCGTACGACATTTTCTACTCTCTTATTAAAAAAATTCTACAAAGCAATTTCACAATATAAATTTATATATATATTTATATGTATATGTATATATATCATATGTATACATATATATATATATATATATTAATCAATAAGAAAGTTATAATTGGGCAAATATCTTCAGAGAGGGTTTTCTACAAAAAATTGAGAGATTTACCAATTTTAACAATTTTGTTAGAGATTTTCAATTTCCATAATAGAGGGTTTCATTTTCAATCCAAATTCTCAAAATATTTTCTACAAGAAATATTAAGAAAAGTTTCTCAAAGAGGTTTTCGTTTCCTCAAATTAATCAGAGAATTTCATTTACAAATCTACTGAGATTTTCTTCTACTTTCTTTTGAAAATTTTCTATTGTTAGACAATAACCTTCTGTGAGGCTTTCTGATTTTACTGTAAATTTTTCTATAGAAACATAAACTCTTTTTGGTAATTTTACACAGAGAGCTAACAATTTTTCTACATAAATGTTTTCAACAATTTTTTCTACCAAGAAGAATTCAAGATATATGTATTTTCTATAGAAGCTTCAATCATATTTTCTTCTTCAGGTAATCTTTCTATTTAACAAATTGAACCAAAATTCTACTAAATTGAATTTTTGTATAGGCAATATTTTCAAATCAACAAATAAATAAATAATTAATAAGGAACCTGGTTTTCTAAAGCTTGAAGAATTGAAAGTTGGAGCAAAGCTTCAACTTCTGAGTACAATTTCCAAAGTCCTTTCCAAAATTTTCACTTCCAAAAAGATGCAAAAATTCTGAACAAGAAAATAATCCTGAGAACCTCTTCCAAATTTTTAGACAAGAATCCAAAAATAATTATCCAGCAATTTCCTCTTTTTTTTAATTTTCCGTGAAGTGACTTCTTGCATGTCCCAGTTATCGCAACATTCTCTCCGAGAATAATCTTTCAACAAGAGTTTTAAATTTAATTTTACTCACACACATGGCTAATCAAAAATATCTTCTAACAAACTCACAGATATTTTTTTTATACAAATTTAAAATTCCAATTCACATAAAAGCATTTAAATTAAATATTTAATCTATTCACTCAATCAAGAAAATTCAATTAATTAATTTATTTATTTAATAAAATAATTTTAATCACAAAGAATAAATTATTTTACCAAATAAACTAATTTAATTAATTAAATAAAATAAGAAGCTTTTAATTCCATTATTTAAAATTAATTAAATAAGCACTGAATCATTGACAACATTAATCTAACATTAATTTCACAAAATAAACCTTGCATAAACAAATAACAAGGAAAACATAGATGTGACAACCAAACATACTGGACATAAACTGACGACACGCTATGACTAGGTTTGTAGCTAAACTAGTAAAAACCTCGTTACTATCTCCCAATCAACATTATGGTTGAGCCTAGACAAGCTTAGACCTATGAAACTAGGTCGAGTCAATGTCATGTACTTGCAATCCTACAAACAGACATATATATCATACATGTATATGCATAATCCATGATTCAAACACACTGTGAAGAGAAAATCATGGAAATCACAGGGCACTCGCAAGCAAGTGATGCAATTTCGTTCTCCTCACCAATACAATATCACATCGAACTAAGGAAATGAATATCAATTAATCTACCATGAGTATATATAGAAATATCATCTCAAGTAAACATCTATGCTAACATAAAATATGTCAGAAATAATCACCACCAAATAGTGTATCATCACATCATAAAATAAATCCACCATCGCTCTACTATCAATGATCAAATACATCAAAACAAAGTATCAGGGTCTATCAAAGTAAAAACATATTGTCAGAAAACATAAGCAAAACAGAGGGCTACTACATCCTCCCCCCTAGGACCAGGCTTACTCCTAAAATCCTATGAACAAATAGGGATAAAACTCCCTCATGCGTGTCACATCCTCCCAAGTAGTTGATGCCTCATCACTAGGATCCCATTGGATCCTCACCTGGTCAATGTCTCGACCCCTGAGAACGTGCCTCTAACACTGAAGAATGCCCATGAGCTCCAAAGCTAACTGCTCGTCCTCTACCTGTAACGCATTCCAATCAAGTACATGTGAAATATCAAGATGATAAGTTCTGAGAATAAACACATGGAAGACATCATGAATATGTGACAAACCGGGTCATAAGGCAAGTCGATATGCCACAGAACCAATCCTCTCTAGAATCTCAAATGGTCCAACAAATTGAGGCACAAGCTTAGATCCTTTTCCATAATGGATTGGACTCTAATGTAGTCATACTCGAAGAAATACGCTATCACCAACTAAAAACTGGTGATCCACTCTATGCGCATCGGCATACTTCTTTTTTCTATCTTGTGCTCCTATCAGATGTTCTCTAATGCAATCAACCTGTTGCTCCATGTCTCGAAGCATCTCAAGTTCAAGTCAAAGTCTATCCTCAAGTCAATCCCAACTCAATGGAGTCCGCCAAGGACGTCCATGTAATGCCTGAAAAGGGGGCATACCTATGGAACTTTGATACCCATTATTATATGCAAATTCCACTAAGTACAGATAATCTTCCCAATGTGATTTTTGGTCCATTACATGCATTCTAAGCATATCCTCAAGAATTTGATTGACTCTCTCTTGTTGGCCATCGATCTCTGGATGATATACTGAACAAAAGTTTAACTGTGTACCTAGAGCATGTTGTAATGAAGTCCATAGCGCAGATGTAAACACTTGATCTCTATCTGATACAATCCTATCAGGAATTCCATGCAACCTAACAATATCCTCCATGAATATCCTAGCTATAGATGAAACATTATAAGCTAAACGAACTGGAGAAAAATGTGCTACCTTAGTCAGTCTATCAACAGTAACCATAATTGCATCATGTCGATGTGCCAACATAGGTAATCCAACAATGAAATCAACCGATATAATATCCCATTTCCATTGAGGAATGAGATGTGGCTGAAATAATTCAATGAGATGTTGATGCTTAGCTTTAACTCTTTGGCATTCAAGACATCTCCAATCAAAATCAGTGATATCACGCTTCATACCATGCCAAAAATACAACTGTCGAAGATCTGCATGCATCTTCTTAACAATAGGATGAGCTAAGTAAGGCACTCGATGTGCCTCAGTAATAAACAATGTGTGAAGACATTTTGAATGTGGCACATAGATATGACCTAAATGTCACAATAAACCATCTAAGTCAAGAGTATAACCTATGAATCTACCCTCCAGGGATCTACCTGATTCAATGTCTGTCTTCACCTCCTGATACAATTTGTCTTTAGGAAGTGCTGCAAAAATTTGGCTCCTCAAATCAACTCCAAGAGTAATAGCAAAAATCTCATGTTGTCAGTGACTGAGAGCATCAGCCACTATGTTCTCTTTTCCCTGAACATATTTCAACTCAAAATCATAATCACATAAAAACTCCATCCACCGTCTCTATCTAGCATTCAAACTAGATTGCGTAAAAATATATTGCAGACTACAGTTATCACAATTAAGTTTGAAACGGTGACCGAATAACAAATGCCTCCATCAAACCAATGAATTCACAACTGTGGCAAGCTCCAAATCATGAGTAGGATAATTTAGTTCATGATCCTTGAGTTTTCCAGACTCATAAGTGATCACACATCCTTCTTGCATCAATACTACTCCTAAACCCTCCAAAGACACATCAGTGCAAACAACAAAATCCTTAGTAGGATTAGGAACAGCTAATATAGGTGCACTAGTCATTTTTTCCTTAAGTTTCTGAAAAGCCAACTGACACTGATCTGTCCAAAAAAATTTCTTCCCTTTTCTCTGAAGAGAAGTAATGGGGAGCCCTATCCTAGAAAACCCCTGAACAAACTATTTATAGTATCTAGTAAGACCTATAAAACTACGAACCTCAACAACATTGGTAGGCATGGGCCAATCAACAATGGCTTTGATCTTTGAAGGATCCACAACAATACCCTTTCTAGAAATCACGTGACCAAGGTATTTCACATCAGTCTGAAAGAAGTCACACTTCTTCAATTTTGCGTACAACTGATTCTCCCTCAAGCACTGCAATACCTGTCTCAGATGCTCTTGATGCTCCTTCATATTTCTTGAGTAGATAAAAATATCATTGAGAAACACAAGAACAAAATGATCAAGGTATGTGCGAAAGACACCATTCATCAAACTCATGAAAAATGATGGTGCATTTGTTAACCCGAACAGTACTACTATGAATTCGTAGTGCTTGTAACGAGTTCAGAATGTTTTTTTTATGAATGTCTGCTTCTGAAATGCATAACTGATGGTAACTTGATTTTAGATCAATCTTAGAGAACACATTAGCTCCCTTAATCTGATCGAAAAGATCATCAATTCTAGGTAAAGGATATTGATTCTTTATCGTTACTTTTTTCAATTGGCGGTAGTCAATGCACAATCTGAGTGAGTCGTCCTTCTTCTTTATGAAGATGATAGGTGCTCCCCAAGGAGAAACACTTAGATGAATAAAATCCTTATCCAAAGTTCCTCCAACTGGATATGAAGCTCTTCTAGTTCTTGAGTAGTCGTTCTATATGGGGCACAAGATATAGGCTCTACTCTAAGAACCAAGTCACTTCTAAAATCAATATTTCATTTCGGTGGCATACAGGGTATATCACTAGGAAATACATCTGCGAATTCCCTAAGTATAGGGTGATCATCAAGAGACATACCTTGACTCTCCCCTACCTCCAATTCATTAACTATTGTTACAAACAGTTGACAACCTTGACAAAGACATCTCTTCAATTGCATAGTATAAATCATCTACAAAGAGATAGGTCTCTAAACACCAATGATTTCAACTTTAGCACCATAATCATTAATACAACTTACTATTTTCAATTGACAGTTAATCACAGCATGGTGAGATTCTAACCAGTCCATACCTAAAACGATATCATATGAACCAAGACGTGTAACATCAAGATCTACTAAGGTAGATAGCGAACCAATTCTTAGTACACAATTGCGTATGAGGTTCTCTACCACTACCTTCACGCCAAAGGAAAATTCTACCTACCACTTACCGCCTTGCTTTACCGCCACAAGGCCACATCTCTCAATAATAGTAGGTGAAATAAATGAATCAATAACTCCAGAATCAAAAAGAATAGTAACATTAGTGCCCTATAACTAACCTGAAGTCTCGACCACAGTATTCTGATGATCTGCCTAGCGATTATTTACCACATCATAAACAGTATGTGAATGGCCTGCATCTCCAAGTGTAGGCTCAAAAATTTTTGGTTGTTGCCCAAATCCTAATGAACCTCTCATAGGGCACTGCCTAGCAATATGTCCCAACTGACTAGGAGAATAACAACCAGTATCTCTACCAAATCCTCTGCCACCCGAAGGTGCATTGGATTGCTAAAAGTTGCCTCTACTAACCGTATACTATGCACTCTCAGTTGGCTGATCCTGTCGATTGCACTTATTGTGCCACCAGTTAGGGTTCTTCCCTGACTGAGAACTATTAACTTGCTAAGACTGTGAATTATTATTCTTCTATGGATTCTAATGTTTTTGCTATTGTCCACCCTTAGTGGGTGTCTATTGGTTCCGAGATGAACCTCCTTTCTGTATCTAACCACCTCGTAGACCAAAACCTGCTATTGGCGCACTACCTATCTTAACACCTATATTTCCACCCAATTCCATAGTCAAATTCTCCTCCATAGTCTTTAGTTCAAAAACTCTAACTCCTCCACTATTATAGGTGTTCAAAACCCTGATGAAGTGTTGTACTAACATCGCCTCTTCATCTCCAATTCTAGCATATTGTTTGAGCTCATAAAATCTATGCTCATACTACTCAACAAATAAAGCCAACTGACAAAAATTATGAAACTCATCAGCTCGTCATTGTCTCCAATGCTCAGATAGGAAACGTGCTCTAAATCTTTCTAAGAACATTTCCCAAGAAACTAACCCAATCTCCAGATGGAGCTTCTACTCCTCTAAACGCCACCAAGTAGAGGCAAAACCTCTAAGATGCATGATGGCACATCTAGCTCGGGTATTGCTACCATATGGGTGCATAGAAAAACATCTTCCCAAGTCTAATAATTAGGTCTCTACTTCTAGAACACCACCAGTGCCATCAAATGTAGGAGGGCGTGCCCTCAACAAATCTCTCATATGTCCTGCAACTATACCATCCTGATCTGCAGTATTAACAATTCTCCTAGGAGATCTATTACATTCTGTAACCACCTCCTGATCAGCTTCCTACCTCGGACCAAGCCTAGCAAGTACCACTTCTAGTAAGGGACCCAACTGTGCTCCCTCAACCTCTGGCTGAATCAGAATCTATTCCCCACTTGTCTATTCTAACTGAGGACCCAACTGTTTAGCATGCTCACTCTCATGAGAGCTCTAAGGGGGAGTAACCTAGTAGTTCAGCACACGGCCTCCACCTCTACCTCAACCACATCCTCTACCATAATGTCTAGGCATGATCCTACACAAAAATCAAGAACAATTCTCAGATACTAAATAAACAAAGCTAACAAAAAACAATACTACATAGTCTAACATCTAGGATAACCTAATGGGCTCACAACTATCTAGAGCATCCAGTGTTAGAACCTTTGCTCTGATACCAATTTGTAATGCCTCACCACGTAACCTAAAAGAATATTGCAAAGTCTACAAAAGTGTAATAATTTATTTTCTTATAAAAAAAATGTAATATTACTTGTAACATAACATCATAAATGCAAACATTCTCTAAGATACGCAAAATTGCACTACATGCAAATCCCATAAATAACAAAGGTAACTAAACATAGCATGTGAATAATTCTTATATACTTAAAGACATACATTCAATAACAAATATTTATTA
>VDFB02301913.1:0-15566 GCA_007258455.2 Sequoia sempervirens | reverse complement strand
TCAATGGTAATGTTGATTGGGAGATAGTAATGAGGTTTTTACTAGTCTAGACACAAACCTAGTCACATTGTGTCATCAGTTTATGTCTGGTATGTTTTGTTGTCACGTCTACATTTGCCTTGTTATTTGTTTATGCAAGGTTTATTTTGTGAAATTAATGTTAGATTAATGTTCTTAATGATTCAGTGCTTATTTAATTAATTTTAAATAATGTAGTTAAAAGCTTCTTATTTTATTTAATTAATTAAATTAGTTTATTTGGTAAAATAATTTATTCTTTGTGATTAAAATTATTTTATTAAATAAACAAATTAATTGATTAAATTTTCTTGATTGAGTGAAGAGATTAAATATAATTTAAATGCTTTTATGTGAATTGGAATTTTAAATTTGTATAAGGAAAATATCTGTGAGTTTGTTAGAAGATATTTTTGATTAGCCATGTGTGTGAGTAAAATTAAATTTAAAAATCTTGTTGAAAGATTATTCTTGGAGAGAATATTGCGATAGCTGGGAAAGGAAAGAAGTCACTTCACGGAAAAGAAAAAAAAGAGGAAATTGTTGGATAATTGTTTTTGGATTTTTGGTTAAAATTTTGGAAGAGGTTCTCAGGATTATTTTCTGGTTCCGTATTTTTGCATCTTTCTTGAAGTAGAAATTTTGGAAAGGGCTTTGGAAATTGTACTCAGAAGGTGAAGCTTTGCTCCAACTTTCAATTCTTCAAGCTTAAAAAAAATAGGTTTCTTGTTAATTATTTATTTATTTGTTGGTTTGAAAATATTGCCTATACAAAAATTCAATTTAGTAGAAGTTTTGTTAAATTTGTTAAAAAGAAAGATTGCCTAAAGAAGAAAATATGATTGAAGCTTCTGTAGAAAATATATATATCTTGAATTCTTCTAGGTAGAGAAATTTGTTGAAAACATTTCTATAGAAAACTTGTTACCTCTCTGCGTAAAATTACCGAAAAGATTTTATGTTTTTGTGAAATTGCTGTGTAGAATTTTTGTTAAATAAGAGAGTAGAAAATGTCGTACGTGATTCATAAAAAAATTGCAGGTCTTAGATTTTTTTTTTTAAAAATAGAGTTATGGGAGGCGCAGGGGGGGCTACCCCCATGACCGTTCCCCATAGGGGAGCCAACTGTGAGGGTAGCGTCCAACGCTGCCTTCATAGGTAGCATCAACGCTCCTTGCACAACCGCACCCCACTAAGGGTTCAGCTATGTGTGGCAGCCGACCCTTCATTTTATTATAAGTTTTTATTTATTGTTTATTTATTTTATTTTATTTTAATTTTTATATATAATATATATTATTTGTAATTTATTATATATATATTGTATATATATATAAATAGATTTATAATCTGTTTATATTTAAATAAATATTCAATTATAATGATTTGAATGTGTATTTATTTAAATGTGTAATATTGTTGATTAGTGTATGAAAATCATGAATAGATATTTTTATAATGAAATGTATTAAGTAAAGAAATTAAAAATTTCATTATAATGCATGAATGTGGAATTGGAGTTAATTATTAGTTTTAATTTTCATATTGATTGAAAAATGAATTATACTTTAGTTGATTAATTTCATGCAATATAGTATAGATTTGATTGGATTTAGAAAATCGTAATGTTAGGGTCTTATTTTCCTGAATTGCTTTAAGTTGTTTTTACTCTTATTGGGAAAATTGGGGATTATACAGGTTTATAAGTCTTCTAGATACCGTTTCTTGTAAGGGAGTTTGTTTTTTTATGATTGTTCCATATTTTGAATGAAGTAGGGTAGTGCACATAGTTCTTATTCAGTTTAGACACCTGGTTCTATGAACAGGTTGTGACATCTATTGTATTAAGTTGATATTTGATGATGGTTTGTGGGCACCTTGTGTACCCATAGTTAGTGGAATTAGTTTCCTTATGTTGTTATTAGGGGAGTGGCTCTTTATGAGGGTTGACACACAAAGTGGTGCCTGGGTAACTCATGTAGAGTTAGTTGAATCAGTGAAAACTAAATCAACACATTAGGTAGTCTAAAAGCTTTAATTGGATTAATTATGCCTTGCTCATGGACTCAAAGGCTAGTTTAGACTTGGGGATGAGTCAAGAAGGCCTTGAATGGAAAGATCAATATCTTGTCATTATGAAAGATAATCAATTTTGCAATAGATTGCATGTGGGGTCGGGTTTCGTAAGAGGTTACTAGGGTAACCCAAGATGGGGGTCGGAACCTAGGAAGATTCACCTGGGTAACCTATTGAACATTGTGATGACACTCCACCTATAATAACAATATCATTGTGAACTTATTGTACTTGATCCTTCACTTCTGGAAGTAATGTAACCATTATGTTAAGTTTGTAATTGTATAGTTTTGTCTATGGTTTTTCCTGTGTCTAGAGTTTGTAGGTTATGTCTTGGGAACCTTTTGACTATCTCCTAGCATAGGGGGTGGGCCTACAGGTACCACTAGGTTGGGTGGAATGTGCACCTTACACTGTTGGGTCTCCAGTTCTTGTTTGTAGTGATGAGTACTTCTTGATTGGAGAGCTCGTGTGTGGATATGTACTTTCTCATATTTCTCATTTGTATCAGTGGATACCTTATTTATGTATCACTCCTCAATTGTAATCAGGGAGAACTTTTGTAACATGTAATTGTACACTTTTGTATTGACTACCTCATTTGGAAATGAGTATTGTAAATGTTATTATAAATGCAATATAAGAATGGATCATATTTGTAATTATACCTTCAATGATGTAATTTATTTGTTATTGAATGTATGTCTTTAAGTTTATAAGAATTATTCACATGCTATGTTTAGTTACTTTTGTTATTTATGGGATTTGCATGTAGTGTGATGTCACGTATCTTAGGGAATGTTTGCATTTATGATGTTATCTTACAAGTAATATTACATTTTTTTATAAATTTTTTTTTATTACACTTTCATAGACTTTGCAACATTCTTTTAGGTTATGTGGAGAGGCATTACAATGTTAACCCGTTACTATCTCCCAATCAACATTATTATTGGGTAGTGGACACACTCAGACCTATGAAACTAGGTGAAGTCGTTGTCCTGTACTTGCAAACCTACAAATAAAGAAAATGTCTTACATGTATCCAGATAATATATCATACACACCGTGAAGAGAGAATCGTGTAAATCACAGGGTACTCATAGGTGAGTGATGCAATACCGTCCTCTAAGTCACCAATACAGTCACATCAAGGCTGACATAATTAAAACATCAATAATCAATAAATGAGCATACATCAATATTAACTCAAATAACAACTATGCTAATTTGAAAGCATGTCATAAACAAATAATCAGTCACAACATCAACTCATCAAAATATCACCATGTCCAAGTAACATCCAATAGTGTCATAAATTTTATCAAATAGTAACATAAGGTGAAGATAAAATCCAAGAAACTATCCAGACAAGGCAAATGGAGGGGCATTATAGATTTTCACTTTGTATCTCTTTTAGAGCATCATTTTATAGTTGTTTTACATTGTTGCATTTTATGGGTCAATGTCCTTCCTTTGTGATTAAATAAATAAAATAAAAAACATGGCTTCCAAAGAAAAAATTATAATTATGTATATGTCTATATATTACCTATATATACATCAACGTGCATGTGTATCATGAATAATATAGATATACATATAAAATGCATATAGACATATATATCTACTATCCATAAATGCACTCTTCATGTATAGATATGCATGTAAACATGCATACATATATGTGTATCTATCTATATATCCATGGATGTATATGTCTATATCTACATCTATATATGTGTAAGCAATTGCACTACATATAATAATACATACTATATACATATATATATATGTATCAATATACATACATACATACATACACACATACATACATACATACATACATACATACATACATACATACATACATATATATATATATATAGTAAGGATCAATATTGTAGTCTATTGTATAGCTATTCCTAGTATTCCAAATAATAGATAATATACACATCTAACAATGTTTAAAGATCATAAATTCTTTGCTAGTTGCATGATTAAATATGACTAACCAAGGGAAAAAAATTAACAAGATGAATCATATATCTAATACAAAAATTTCTCTATTCAACATTCACATTCCAAACAAAAATTAAAAATGATCAATCAATACATCACTGCGATATATATATATATATATGCATCAATACATACACACACACACACACATAGAAATGCTTGTGATCAACATCCTACACTATTCTATAGCTGCTCCCATTATCCCTAAAGATAGATAATGTACACACCTCATGATGTTTAAAGATCATAGTTTGTTTGCCAACAACATGATTAAATATGACTACTCAAGACATAAAATTTACAAGGTGAACCATACAACTTACTTGAAGATTTTCCTATTCAATGTGCACATTCAAAAGACAAATTGAAAATGATCAATCAACCTCTACAACACAAGAGATGCATAACCAAGATCTACACCAATAAAACTTATGTCTGATCATTGTCTTATGTTGTGGACAAACTGATAATGACCATCTTGTTTCCGCATCGTCAATACAATAGGTTATGTCTCTTTTCTTGCTATGTGCTTTTGCATTGAAAATTTCAATAAAAAATTGACAATATTTTCTCTTGCAATTGATATGCCTACCTACACCTGTTTTGATTTGTGCATTGTAACCTCTCTATGTGTCAATGTATGTATATATGCACAACCCCCTCAAAAGCCACTTATTTCACCCTCAACAAACAATCTAAGCAAATCACTAGAAATTCCAAAAATGAAAGTTTAGAATATATAGGAACTTACAACTCTAGTTTTGTTGCCTCGAACACGGTAGATGTAACCATCTGAATAGACATAGATTACAACCTCACCATAGAATATGGTCAACTGGATATGTATATATAGACGCATATATAAATGTATATGCGTATACTTATATATAAATGTTTATGCACATACATATATACACACACACACAAACACACACAAACACACAGACACACACATATGTATGTATACATACTTCTATATATACATAAATAATCTTTTACTTGACACATTCAAAGTTGAACAATATAATGCATTAATAGCAACCACACTTCAATCTATCCACAACAAATGAAAATCAGATCAAAATAAATGCAGAATACAAAGCACATGCATGTATATAAATACATATATACATACATAAACATACAAACACTATTTCAAACAATGAAAAATGGCCAAGTACAATGTTCGAAGACCATAAATTGTTTGTCATATACATCCAAAAATATGAGTAATGAAGACATTAAACTTACCCAAATTCTAAATGACCAATCAAGCTTTACAAAATGAAAGATATATACCATAAATTTAAACTAGCAAAATTTATATATGTCCATTCGCTTATGTTGGCATCTTCTTTTGAACATCACCCTACATTACATCTTCTCAAGTCAGAACTGTTGGGCATTGTACACACACCTAATATCATAACTATTTGACATTATATAAACAATTACTATCACAACTACTAAAAAAAACTCATAAACTTTACTTTTCCTGTCCAACAGGGACTCTAGCTCTTTTAGAGCTCTTGTTAAAGTACATGAATGATCATCTAGAAATATGTTGTCACTTTTAGGATGAGGTAAAACCTAATTTTTAATTATTAACTAACCTATCATTCAAAGGGGTGGTAGTTGTATATCTTTTAAAAAAATTAATGGTCTATTAATTAAAAATTTAATGGTCTATTAATTAAAAAATTAATGATACAATATTTATATTTATGCATAAATTCTTTAACATTTTAAATATTTTTTTATATAATAATGTAATCATAATTTATTATTTTAATTTTGAAATGTAATTCGCAATATAAATATAAATATATCTATATATATATATTTGATGCATAAGAGTTTATATATTTATATTAATTAAAAGCTTTAGAATAACAAGCATTTGCCATGCAGGAAAGAGGGCTATCAGAAAACCCTTGTAAACCAGCCCTCAAGAGCCACCAAAAAAAATGTGCCAAGAGTTTATCAAACCAGCAAATACAACTATAATTGACGACTGCTAACTATTGATAAAATTAACAACCACTAGCCACTGTAATGGTGAAAAGATTCCAAACCAACCAAAAAGACAACCACTACCCAAAAAGAACAAATTCCCCCTAGCTTACAATAATTTATTTAAAACTACAAAACCTTTAAACTCCTCCTTCCAATCTTCTTTATCCACCACCATCAACCCAAAAACCTTCTTCAGAAAAATAATGGCAACTACCGTCATTTCCCTATGTCGCGTCAGTCCCGGACCCTACAAATATAAAAGGAACGGGTAGATTTTCAACGTATCCTTCGAACTAACTCATCCCACATCACAAGGGCATAGGAAACCTCTTCCTTCTAACACCACTCAGATCACCTCATCAATGCCTTTGACCAGGTCCTCTCTGAATAGCTTCAACAACAATTGCTTAGCCTCTGCCTTTGGCTCCAAATTATCCAATAGAGAGGCAAGGAAACGTGACAAGACATGCAAATTATCTCTCCCATACTCCTTGGATTCCAAATGTCTAGTACCCAACACCATCTTCACCGCCGCAAGCACCAATGGATCATACTTCACCAAAATTTATTTAAATGTTGGTTAGTGACTTCCCTGAAAGAAGCCTGTCTTGCCGACGAATGCAAGGATATTGGCGTATCTGCTCTGAATCAAGCAAGGCCCACAAAGGAAACCTCCACTATAAATTTTGCACTCTTTTCCATCCTCAACTTCCTACCAGAGACACTTGATAGAAGGGAAGGAAAGAAACCCACTGATTCCTCGCATCTGGAAAAATGCATAATGCGAAAGATAGCCAAGTTTACCATAAATAGACCGGACTACGAAAAGTCTGCCACCCCTTCTAATTGACCATCTCCTGGTATGCAAGATGTCACTCCAAAAAATGTGAGCTCGAATTCCTTGAAAAAACATCATCAAAGAACAAAGCAACTGGCTAAAACACTGACATCCCCCATACTTCCACCCATCGCTTGCCACGCCGACTGCGTAATTGCCACCTAAGACATGAAGACTGCCTGTTGGTTGCCACCCTGGCATACATGCCACCTCCCTCCGCCTTCTTGGAGGGATGCCCACCCTACCACCCACATAAATATAAAAATATAAAAATATATTATTTTTCTAAATAATTGTATTTATATTTCTTTTCTATATAAAGTAATATAAATTAATTTAGAATTATATGTAAATAGGTTTGTGTTAGTTTTTTATGGCATGTTAAACTTTTAATTTTATATTTTACATTTAAAATTTATAAATATTGAGTTATATATTCATTAAGTAAAACAACTTTAAGTGTAAAGGATAAAAGTTCATAATTTTTTTTAATCTTTTTTTCTATTGGATTAAGATGAAAAAGTTATCAAATCACTTCTTTTTAATTTTTTTTTCACTTTGTCTTTGTTTAGTTCTATCCTAAATATAATAATGTAATGCTCAAATTATTTTTGTTTATAGCAGTTTGACCCAACTTTTATCTTAATCAATGTTTTGTAGCTCTTAAAATTAAAAATGATGGTATATTAGATTTAACAAATTAATAATTATTTTGATTAAAAATATAAATAAGGAATAAATAAATAATTTGCATGTTGAATATGTGTCAATAAGAGTTGTAGATGTGTCCATAAGAGATTAGATGTGTTGATAGTCTTTAGTTTGTTGTTAATTAGTTCTTGCTAGACCTATCATGTTAGATTCTAGGTTGTTGAGCTTTATTTCAAGCCATAAATTATAATAACCTTTGAGTTAAATAAATATTAAAGAGTTGTGAGGCTGTTGTACTATTATATTATCAAAGCAATATTA
Organism: Sequoia sempervirens; assembly: GCA_007258455.2. Taxonomy (NCBI): domain Eukaryota; kingdom Viridiplantae; phylum Streptophyta; class Pinopsida; order Cupressales; family Cupressaceae; genus Sequoia; species Sequoia sempervirens. The sequence continues at coordinate 7,624 of VDFB02301913.1, read as the reverse complement.
GGTGTGACTTGACCTTGGGTGTACTTAGAAAGATGGATCACCTTGAAAATGATGAGAGCATTGAGAGGTTGTATTGATGAATTGGCCTCTAGTATGCCAAAATAATAGTTTGCAATGGGCAACTTAAAATCTTAGGCAAAGAAAATAGGAAAATCGGTGAGAATTCCTATCTCCAATACCAAAAATATCTTCGTGGGCCATGTCAACAACATTGCTCTCAAATAGTTGACGTATTAGGTGTAGCCACCACCACATCCTTTGAATTTCTTCATTCAAATGTTGCAAGAAAAAGGGGAAGCTTGATGTGAAGGGTTTTATCAATGTCATTCAGCAAGGAGGACTCAATATTATCGAATGTGACAGTTTTAGCATCTCTGCATTCTGTCATTTCTTAGTCAATACTTGGGTTAAACTATTCCACGTGCAAACTAGACCTTAACACTACAATTTGAACTCAATTTTGTCATATATCAATTAGGATCAATTAGGATCAATTTTGGTCTATTTTACAAAGGTCTCAATGGAGAAGTGATAGTTTCAAATAAATTATGCATCCACTTAGAGGGATCCAAACATGATTGAAATAAAACCTTTGAATTATGAAGATAATCAAGTTTCATTATCAACAAGCTCATGTTATGTTTGCAATAAGGAGGGAGAAAGAGAGGGAGATGTAGGGATAGAAAGAGGGAGAGATAGAGGGGGGAAGAATGAGAGATAGAGGGTTGAAGAGAGAGAGAGATAAAGCTGGAGATGGTAGAGGGAGAGATAAATACAAAGAGAGAGATAGGAAGATAGAAAGGGAGAGACAGAGAGGACAAGAAAGATGAAGAGAGGGGAGGAGAGGGGGAGAGGGGGAGAGTGAAAAAGAGATAGAAAAACAAAGAGAATTAGCGATAGGTGAATAGAGATAGAGAGAGGGAGAGAGGAATAAGGAGAGATAGATAAAGGGAGAAAGAAGTAAGGGGGGATAGAGATATATGGGAAGAGAAAGAGAGAGTTAGAGATATATGGGAAGAGAAAGAGAGAGAGAGAGAGGTAGACATGGAGATATAGATAGGGGATATGGAGGGAAGGAGGGAGGGAGAGATGGGGAGAGATAGAGAGGGAGGGATGGAGAGAAAGGGAGAGAGATAGGTAGAGGAGGAGAGATAAAGAAGAGGGGGAGAGAGGAAGATAGAGAAGAGGGGGAGAGGGAGAGAGCGAGAGAGATAGGAAGAAAAGGGAGAGAAAGAAGAGGGGGAGAGAGGGAGAGTGATATGTAGAGAGGGAGAGAGAAGAAGATGGGGGAGAGATGGAGAGAGAAGAAGATGGGGGAGAGAGGGAGAGATAGCTTAATATATATAGGGAGAGGGAGAGATAGAAAGGGGGTGACATAGAGAGATAGAGGATAAAGATAGAAATAGAGATATAGATATATAGTAGGAGAGATGGAGTGATGGAGTGAATGAGAGAGAGAGGGGGGAGAGGGGGAGAGAGCTCAATAAATAGAGGGGAAGAGGGAGTGACATAGATAGTGGGAGATATAGAGAGATAGAGAGTGACAAAGAGATATATCAATCACCCTCCTATATCTCTATCTATGACAAAGGGAGAGGGAGAGATATTAATTATTAATTATAATAATTTCATATTTATATTTAATAATTTTTATTATAGAATATAATATATAATAATAATATAACTTATATATACTATTATATATAATAATAAATATAATTTTATTATAAATGATTTAATTTGTATTATATAAATTTAAATATATTAATTATTAATTATAATAATTTCATATACTATTATATATAATAAATATAATTATATTATATACAATTTAATTTGTATTATATAAATTAAAATATACTAATTATTAATTATAATAATTTCATATTATATTTAACAAATTTAATTATAAAATATAGTATATAATAATAAGAATTAATATAATTTGTATATACTATTATATATAATAATAAATATAATTATATTATATTATATTATATAAAATATATATAATATATTAATTATATTTTGTATTATATTTATATATATTTTTTATTATATAAAAATATAATAATTATTAATTATTAATTGTAATATATATATATATATAATGGTTTTGTTAAAGAATATATTTGATTTATTTTCTTTTGCATACATTTGTAGCATTAGGATTTCAATTTAGGTTAGGAATTAATTAGGAATAGGGTTCAATTAGCATTTAATTAGGGTTAGGGTTCAATTACAACTATGATTAGGATTAGCGTTTAATTAGTGTTGAATTATGGTTAGAATAAGAGTTCAATTAGCTTGCAATAGATGCCTCGATAATGATAACTCTGAGCATATTTTATATATATATATTAATATTTAATATATGTATGCTTCAATTTGGGTTAAGGTTCAATTGATTAAAAATAGGTGCCTTGAGAAGGATATCTCTCGGCATACTTTACATATATTTGTTAAATATAGGTATGCTAGTATTATATTATATAAAATATATATAATATATTAATTATATTTTGTATTATATTTATATATATTTTTTATTACATAAAAATATAATAATTATTAATTATTAATTGTTATATATATATATATATATATAATGATTTTGTTAAAGAATATATTTGATTTATTTTCTTTTGCATACATTTGTAGCATTAGGTGGGGAGGGTGGAGGTATGAAATCCCAACCTCCCCTTCACTACTCCTTAGCAAACATGAAAAAAATAAAACCTATGAATCAAGAAGATAATCGATTAGCTCATATGTTATGTTTGCAATAGGGATTAAGGGAGAGAGGAAAAGATAGGGTTAAAAAGAGGGAGAGAGAGAAAAGATGAGTTAGAAAGAGGGAGAGATAGAGGTTAAAAAGAGGGAGAGAGAGAAAAGATGAGTTAGAAAGTGGGGGTTAAGGAGATAAAATAGAGATGGATAGTTTTAAAATCTTTTGTATTGGAAATGGCTAGGATTTTTGAGATTTATGGATATAGATATATAAATTACAATTAATATGTTATCTTTTATTTAGTATCTGATATAAATAACTAAACAATCACTAATTGATTCTCTTTATGTTATTATATTAACTTTTAAAATTATGCAATGAATTTTTTCCAATATATTTTATATAATTAATAATTAATGAATTTTTATATGATACAATTTAAATTAATATAATAGAAATTTGATAGAACTTTGTGAACTTACAAATCCACATAAAAACTTATCAATAAAATATTAAAAATTCATCAATTATTTACATTATATAAAATAATAAAATAATTATAATATATATTCAGTAAGACAATTATAATATAAAATTTAACAAAATAATAATTATATGATAAAATAATTTATAAGTTAAATGGTTTATTAACAATCTATAAAAAATTAAACCTTATATCTCAGACAAAAACGAGGGGATGTTTTACCGTCATTGCATATGAGTGCAAGCTGGAGCAGAATCCCGGGAAATAGAAAAATAAAATGGCAAAATTCTACGGCATTAAGATCTTGGCGGTAATTTTCATTTAATAAACATACTCTAAAACCCTCGTTAAAACTTTATTTTCAGGCTGCAGCTCGCCAAATTGGAGAAGTGAGAGCTCAATACCAGCAAGGAAGAGTTTGGAGGAGTGCAAACCAATAGCCGCGGAGAAAGCAGCCAAAAAAATGCCGAAAAAATTGATGATCGACTGACATTCGTTTATTCCTCTTGCATTGATACCGACGCTGAATAAAAGTATTTTTCTGTATGCGAAAATAACCGATGAATAAAAGCGGTGGAACGGTGAAAATAGCAGTAACTTTCCCGGCCAGAAAAAACAACGGTTGTCGATGCTTCAAGAACCTTGCCACGGTTATCAACGATTTTCGGCCGTCCATCGAGAAAATGAGCTCGCAAAATTCATATAGAACACGCCTTCGGCCTAAAAATAGAAACTATTCCACGTGCAATGACCTTAACACTACAATTTGAACTCAATTTTGTTATATATTGAACTCAATTTTGTCATATATAAAATATAAATTTTTTACGTGTAGATATGTATCAACCAGAATTGTAGATATGTTAATTATATATAGTTATTATATTATATAGTTTGTTTGAAGATAAGGGCCATGGACTTTCTGTACCCTGAATGGCAATTCATACCACCCAATACTGATGTAACAGTTTTGATACCTCTGCTTTCTGTCCTCCTCTCTATCAATTCTCAGTCAATACTCGGGTTATTCTATTGCACGTGCCGCAGACCATAACAGGGCAATTTCAACTCTAACAAATGCTATAAAGACATATTGTAGTTCTAGTTATTTGCACCATCCCTTGAGAATCATACAATGGAAGTGGGTCTGATTCATGAGTTTTTGTTGTGGGGATTTTCATGGGTTTGTCTGCACATTGGATTTAGCTATCTTTTTAGCAAGAATAAGAAGCTTCCACCTGGGCCATCAGGATGGCCTGTTTTAGGCTGCTTGCCATTGCTGGGCTCAATGCCTCATGTCGCTTTGACAGAGCTGTCAAGGAAATATGGTCCAATAGTCTATCTTAAAATGGGTACCACTAAAATGGTGGTGGCCAACACCCCTGCTGCTGCAAAGGCCTTTTTGAAGACTTTGGATATAAATTTCTCCAACAGGACTAGCAGTTTCACGTCTAACTTTTTCTCTTACAACACGCAGGACATGGCGTGGGCTCCCTATGGAGACCGTTGGAAGATGTTCAGAAAGGTATTTCATCACAGCCTTCTAAAATATCTATTTATTTCTAGGGGAGCTTTTTAGAGATGAACTGTGTCAATCTGCTATCCATTAAGTTTTTGTTTTAGGTTTAGATAGAGACATATCATTAGCTTAAAATTGATGGTCAATCTGCAACCAAATATTTTGTGATGGTTATCTATTTGTGGTTGTATCTAAATGTTATATCATAGCTTATTTGAAAGAAAAACATATAAAATTAAATATATATACAATTATAATTCTTTAAAAATTTTGACGGTATCAGAAAAATCTGTCTTTTAATATATATATATATATATATATATATAATTCTTTAAAAATAATACAGTCTTCATTTAGGCTCTACTCCTCACCAAGGAAATTGTTATTAGTTTTAATGGAGAAAGTAAATTATAATCTTTAGATAGATGATTATTCACCCTTCTACTTTGATGTAATCTATAATGCTAATTAGACTTGTGGTTCTTTGGTTTCAAAAGATTGTCTGGGAGCTTCAGAAATCACCACCATATTCCTTAGAACCAGTGCTCTTATCTCTATAGCATACTTTTCTACAACCTCTGTTTTAAAAAATGAAATTAGAAAAAGGGGATTATCTTCATCTATTCTGTGTAAATTCATGTGAGAAACTTTCCTTTTCCTTTTTCCTTTTCAATATCTATAACTGCAGGTTTATGAGGTCAAGAATTGATGAATTCCTTTACAGGATGATATGAGTGTTTTAGATAATTTCTATTGTTCTTAAACATTATTCAGTTTAGTAGTTAAGGGTTAATTTAAATTAATGAAAAAATATATTTATCACTTTTTACTATAGGTATGTTGTAAAATTAATATTGACTATTTGACTATTAAACAAAATATTATTTAAATAAAATTAATAATTCATTCAATCAAAAAAATTATCTACAGTCTGTCTTAGATTCTCTAAATACAGACAAGCCATGTCTTCATCCATTATGCTTTTCATCATAATCTGAATGAAATTTCTCTCCGCAATATCCAAATAAAGAAGAAAAACCCAGAAAAAAAGCTGAACCACCAAATCCTAACTTATTTTTAAAAAAACCTAAACCACCAAATCCAAAGATTTTAAAGCCAATCCAAATAAAAATAGTGCATAAAGGGGAATAAATAAATTATATTGCAAGCATAATCAATCCCAGAATCTTTAAAAAATCCCCGAAACAAGGCTGTGCAACTGCAAATAAAAATAGTGCATAAAGGGGAATAAATAAATTATATTGCAAGCATAATCAATCCCAAAATCTTTAAAAAATCCCCGAAACAAGGCTGTGCAACTGCAATATTGTCTGAGACTGTGTATCGATCTTGCTCTCAAATAAGCCACCAAATCCAAAACTCATCCCAAAATGCTCGTTAGTTGTTTCTAAGCCTATTGCTATCATTACACCCTCTACATGCTCTTTCCTTCCTAGTTATATGGACTATATAGTGTGGCTTTCAATGCCTAGTATGAAAAAACAACTATGTTATGAAAAATGAGATGAATTATGAAACGGTTAAAATTATTTAACAGTGGTCAATAGTGATATAGTATGATGGATAAGTTGTTGTGGTCAATAGTGATATAGTATGATGGATAAGTTGTTGTGGTGTTGTTCTTGCCATCAAGGTTGAAACTTCATTGGGATGCAATTGTTGAATGTTTAAATTGAGGATGAGGTTCCCGTTTGTGATCTCATCGATTCATAGCTCTTGTGGAAAGCGTTTATCTATTAATTTTTAGTGATGAGTTGGTATAAATTTCTATTTATAATGTTAGATTTATTTTTGAAAGAAATTAGGTAAGTTTAACCTTAAACTCTTTTTTAATCAGCTATGCAACATTCACATGTTGGGTGGTAAGGCATTAGATGATTGGCAGCCAGTAAGAGAAGCTGAGATGGGTCACATGCTTAAATCCATTTTTGTTCAGAGTTGCAATAAGCAGACAATAAATGTGCTAGAATTACTCAGCATCTCTACAACCAACATTTTTGGTCAAATGATTTTAAGCAAGCGAGTTTTTGAGGGTCAAGGGGATGAGGCCAGTCAGTTCAAGGACAATATAGTGGAGCTCTTGGCTCTAACAGGGCAATTTAATATAGGTGATTATATACCTTCTATTGCATGGATGGATTTGAATAGGGTACAAGGGACTATGAAGAAGATAGCAAAACGGTTCGATGATATGTTAAATTTCTTGGATGTGCTTATGTCTAAACAGAAGAATTTTGATTGCAAGGAAGAGCAGTTATCTGATGATAATATCAAGGGTCTTCTTATGGTAAAATATCTATTTTTGATACAATGCATTAGAAATATTATATCTTTTTATTTATTTAAAAAAAGATTAAAAATGAAGTATAAAGTTTCAAGCTCAAAAAAATTATTTGTTTATGTAGAAAATATTGAATTATTAAGAATATTAGTATGATCAAGTATCATTCAAGTTTCTTTCAAATAAGAATAACAATATTGTATGTTCATTTAATTTGTCAAACATTAATTATACCATAAACATTTTGGATATATTGATAATTTGCTCTACTAGTGTGTGAAATGTTTGTTTAATATATTAATCTTTTAGGAAATGATAATACAAAATAAATTAATGTGCAGGCTAATATTAAATATTCAAATAGAAGAGTAACTAGTATTATCATTTATATTTCTAATGCTTATAAAAAAATAATTGACCATTTAAAACAAAGTTTATTAGTTAATTTCAAACTATGCAAATGAGTGAATAATAAATAAAAAATTTAAACTATAGACATAGAATTATAAGGTTTTATGATTTTTTAAATTAAAGATAAACATTATAATTGGAGGACCTCATCTTAGATTAAGGTAACTTGCCACTATA
>VDFB02301912.1:0-12682 GCA_007258455.2 Sequoia sempervirens | reverse complement strand
AAGAAGGCCATTTTTCTTAATCTACCCATAATCATAGAAGAAATTGGTGTTGTCAAAGTAACTGCTGTGAAAAATGAACAAGGTGAAAACTTGGTGTAAACGATAGTATTGTGTGGAAGTACATATAGTATATTGGATGATCTTGAAAGAAAGCTAAAATATGACCGATTTTAGCTAATATCTCTCCATATTTAAGTTTATATGTATTGACATATATTTTCCTATGGTTTTTAATTTCATTGATGGCAGCGAGACTATAGTTGATAGTGGCTTGCATTTTACAAATGTGTTTGATGTGAATCTTAATATGCTGGTTTGGGCCCCAAAGAAGGCCATTTTTCTTAATCTACCCATAATCATAGAATAAATTGGTGTTGTCAAAGTAACTGCTGTGAAAAATGAATAAGGCAAAAACTTGGTGTCAACGATAGTATTGTGTGGAAGTACATATAGTATATTGGGTGATCTTGAAAGAGCAATTGATGATGGTGTTCCTGATTATGAATTTATAGGTGAGTTTGCACTTGGAAATGTTGTAGGAAAAGATGTCTTTGCTTTTGATCGAATTTGGAGACAACTAATCAGGAGTGTTTGTGAGCAAAGTTTGGCAAAGTTAAAATCTTCAATGGGTCTAGTTGTGATGTAAAGAAGTGGAAATGCAAGGAATGTTACTATGAAAGACTGTGTCGGTTGGACTTCAAGTGGGAGATTGTTGAGAATGTGAAGTCCAATGGTCACATGACCTTTCACCTTCTTTTGTCTCTTCATTTGATGGTTGTCTCTTCATATCTAAAGAGCATAACAATTGTATAAATATATATGAGTGCATATTATGTATGTAATTGATTACAGCTAATAGAAGATGTTCCCTACTTTCATGTGGATGTAGCCTTAAATGGTGAACCATGTAATCGTTGTGTTATGTCCTTATTTTCTATCTATCTTCTTTTCATTTTGCTATTTCTTATGTTTTATTTGCTTTTTTTAATGTATTTATTTTGATTTAGTGTGGTTTAAATTATTATAAAATGAATTTAAGTTAAATCTTATAATAAATAATTACACACAATTAAATTATGTTATTTAAAAATAAATATTATTATAATTTTATATTTTAGAAGTTTAAATATTAATATTAATGTTAATTTAAAAATAATTTAATTAAAAAACAATATCTTTATTTGTCAAAATATTTATAGATTTTATTGTGAAGCCTAATAAATATTTTGAATAAAATCTATTATATAAAGAATGTCAATAAATTTAATAAGAATATTGTTTAGATATATAAATGTTTTGTAAAAAAATTGTTTTTTCATTTGTATCATATAATTTATGTTTTGTATAATCTTATCTCCTACAAATTAATTATTTAATTTATATATTTATATTTATCTAATATTAAAATTAGTGTATACAATTTAAAGATGATAAGAGATGATATATAACCTCAATTTTGGCTCTAGGAAAATTCACAGCCATCAATTCATCACGGAAAATTCACCGTCAACAATTCACCATGGAAAAATTCACCGCCACCAGCAATTCACCGCCATGGAAAATTAACCACTAAAAATTCATGCAATTAATTTTTCGCGTAGTATGTTTTCCCGCAGTGAATTGTTGGTGGTGAATTTTCCATCGGTGAATTCTTGACAGTGAATTTGCCAAATGCCCTCAATTTTGAAATATAGAGTTCTAGTTCAAACCCACCTATGTATGATATAAGGGATGAGGTGTCCCCACTGACTTTGGTGGAATAAGTATCCCTCAATTCTTGGCTCTCAATCAAGAGGTATCAGAATAAGCACAAAGAATAAGCTTGTGCTTCCATATTGAATAGCAAAATGAACTTGTGAATGATATAGACGGACCATCAGAATAAAAATAAAATAAGGACTTTCCCTATCAAACCAACTCAAACTGTACTGTAATCAATAGACTAAATGACAAGTAAAATATAAAAACATCAAATAAAACAAAACATATAACACAAAAACACAAATAATGTTATAAATGAACCATCAAAATAAAAACTTTCTCTGTCAAACCAACTCTACTAACAAATAGACTGAATGACAAATCAAAAATAAAAACATCAAATAAAACAAACATATAACACAAAATCACGAGTAATGTTAATGATGGAGATAGATAAAAACATCAATATGTTTGCAAAACTTTTGGTACAAGTAATACCTCCTGATTCCTTATTTTCTCACAGTTTATTGCTGTACTAAACTCTGGATAAAATTATTGTATACTTGTTGTTGTCGACATGCATACTTAATTTCAAAGGGCATAGATGAATGAAATCTCATGGAGAAGCTACTGATTAATGTAATGTTACTTTCTGCTTACTCTTGTACTCAAATCTCCATACCCTCTAGCAATAAAGTAGCTGTAAAGAAGATGATTCCATTGGTCTGGCACACCTGGTAGACACCAATGGCTGCAATCTTGCTTTTTCATTGGGGCTGGTCCATTTCCTTTTGGAACATAATATATTGAGGGATGACCATCTTTTCTCATCTGTGTCGAGTAAGTTATATTCAAAGACTGTACAGTCTTCCTGTCCCGAAGATGTTTGATTGCTTCAGATATAATTTGGATTTTCCATGAATCACTCTGAGAGGAAGAAGAATTTAGGTCTGGCCAAGTTTCTTCATGACACTGTCCTCCACTCTTCCATGTCCCCTCCCTGCATTTCAACACAAGCAAGAACTTGAGAAATAAGATTTTGGTTGAATTTCTAGACCATATTGTACAAGAGAATTACAGAGTGGAAATCAACCAAACAAAGTTATCGAAGAGAATCAGTCAGTCCAAGGGTTTGAGTTGTAAAGGTAACAAAAGATGTTTGCAAAAGCATTAAACCTCACAGCTCACTTGTGGTTAACCATGAAAAGGAAAACTAAAGGAGAATTAGTATAATAATACAAACAAAAACTGTGTTCCTACACTGCACCAGAGACAAACTAAGTATCTCAGGAAATATATACAGTTTCTACACTGCAACAGAAACACACTAAGTACTCAAAAAACAAATTATATTTTATGAGATGGAGACAACTCACAGTCTGAATTTATGAACACATAAATATTTGGAATTTTCTTTAGCTTATTTAGCACATGATTTCATTTTGGGAGTATTTTCCAGCAAAGTTTACATTCCTTAAAATTTACAGCAGTGACAACAGAAACAATACCTAATATGAACAGGGGAATAGGTACGGAAGAAAACATGAGTTTTTTCTGAATCAACATGTTGATGAACCCATTCAACCCAAGTGCTCATTGATTTCTCCAATGCAGTTTCGATATCCATCTTAATGTTCACAGTCTTTCCCTCCTGGAAATAACACCCCCTGCCAAAATAACTATCTTTGTCATAAAAACCTCTCATAAACAGATAAAAACCGTTTCTTTATTGCCATACAAAATGAAACACACCATCTTACTGTCTTCCCATAGGTCCACCAATGTCCTGTATTAAAGACAAGAATATCTCCATTAGCCCAAAGCTTTGAAGTAGAGTCCATTGTATCAACCCGCAGAGTCGTTCGAATTTCAGGAGGAGATCCTACTGGAGGGCGGCCCTGGTAAACCAAAAATGGTGCCCTGTAATACTCTACAGTGCAGTTATAATCTTCAAATCGAAAAGACAAATATCCCTTGTGCTTTGAGATGGGATTCGCATTCACTTCATATATGCGAGTCTTATCAGAAATTGCTTCAGCCAGCATGCAGACCATGGATTCCCACTGGTTCTTTCCAAGGGAATCACCCACAAACACAAGACGCCTGTTTTGAATGCTTCGGAGAAACTTCCTTGCATCAAACCTAATGTTACAATTCAAAACCCCAAATTGCAAATGAATATCAGATTTATCAGAGAGAAAAATAGGGACTGACGAATAAGTACCATAATAGAATATCAATCACAATCTCTTGAACACATAGCATTAACAACTTGCACCCGTTGGCTGTTGCAAACACAGTTCTTGGATGGTGATATTAAATCATACAAACAGATCTTGACCAAAAGCATCTCCCATGTTAGGACTCCATTTTCTATGCACATGAAATTACTTGTTTTAATATACCAAGGGGATACTAATGCTCTGAACAGATCATTAAGGAAATAGTGTGCCATTCCTGACATCAATCTGTTTAGTCCATGGTTAAGGCAAGCCTTGTTACAGGATATACAAGGTAAAGAAGGTTGGGATTTCACCATTAGAGATGATGTTGGGGATTCCTCCTCCCAGTAGAGGTGTAATCTCTGAAATACTAGTGGTACAGACACTTTCTGGAGAAGTTTGTTGAGATAACTGATTGTCTCAACCTGTTTGCATGAATAGTGGATGACTAAAACACATGAGTGCATGGAGTCAGTCTTATTTCCAGCGGTGCATGAGATGGTGACAATGGAGTTAACTGAAACTATCGATCATGCATAAGGAGATTTTAATATGCACTCCGCGGTGGATGAGATAAGATGGTGGAGACTTAGAGTTAACTGAAACTGTCAATCACGCATGAAGCAGATTTTATAACTTGCAGTCAGCAGTGGATGAGAGTTCAACGGTGGAGCACAAGGCAGCTGGAATTGGAAAATTCGTAAACTATTCAAACTCTGTCAAACTCAACAGTGAAGCAAGCCCTCATTCGCAAGAAACAATTCTCTAAATACAGATGTCAAAATGCATTACAAATTCAGAAATAAAAAAGCAATGTGTACTTTGACCATCCATATGCATATTGCACAGTTGTCTGGAATATAAATTCAATGTAACAGAGCATAGGAGAATCTACGAAAATGTCTTGCAAATCCAGATTTTATGAAAAAATCAATTCATTAGTATTGCACAATTCTTTGGAATATAAATTCAATGCAAATGTGCATAGGGAATTTATAACATACCCTGGAAGATCACAATCAGAGGGCTGCCATCGCCATTTCAAGTAATCTGTATCAGGCCTGCCATTTTCCTGACAGCGAAAGCCTGAACCCATAAAAAAAGGACAATTGTGTGACTGATAAATTGGATATGCTTCATCCCGCACCCACATACCCACAGACAAATCACACTCACCTAACTGCTTCTTCTGCCCTTTTACGCCCACCAATCCTTCACCACTATTAATCTCTTTCACACCTCCAAGCTGCTTTTGCTGCCCTATTTCATCAACCATAAGCCCTTCACCAACATTATTATCCCTCACACCTCCAAGCTGCTTCTGCTGCCCTGTTTCATCAACCATAACTCTGTCACCAGCCATATTTCTTTCACTGCTATTGTAATCTCCCACACCGCCAAGCTCCTTTATTTGCCCTGTTTCAACAACCACAATTCCCTCACGACCATTATAACTTCCCAGAGCTCCAAGCTTCAAAGGTCCCAAGAATCCAAATCCACTGTCAAAATACACAGTGCAAGATAGGAAAACTAAAATAGCAGAGAACCCAAATATGGTGGCACTCCAGATACAACGATGGATACTCACTGTGTATACAGCAGGAAACCTTAGTGGGTGTCCATATCCTCCATTTGTATGCATGCTTATATTAAATAAATCCTTCATATTGGGAATTACAGCCTGCAGAGCCTGCAATTTGAACCCACATTCCGTATTTGCCTGGTTGCCGAGGGAAATAGCCTTGTAGTCCGTGGATTCCTAGTCCTAGACAGAATTTTGTACTCTAATTTTACTATGATTGAATTTATGCTTCCAAAATTTCTGTGGTTATAGATTATAAAGAGTAAGGTGATAGAAGATTACAAGCGAAGAGTTTTTCTCTTAGTAAATTAAAATATCGAGTAAGGTGATAGAAGATTACAAGTCAAAAGTTTTTCTCTTAGTAAATTAAAAATATCGAGTAAGGTGATAGAAGATTACAAGTTAAAAATAAGAATTTTGTTTTATATTATTGTAGAGAAATTAGCATATATATCTTCAAGATAATCTATATAAAATATGTGGAAAGATATCAATTTTTTTTTTTTTTATTAGCAAATTTAAAATAAATAAAAAATCATTGTGTGACTTATTAGATGTAAAAACAAAAATTATTGTAATTAAACAATGAAAATAGAATTTTGTGATATCATCTACTTTTTAAATAATTGAAAAAATCAATAGAAAATTATTGCACATGAAAATAGAAAGTAGATTTTTTATTTTTCTTTCACAGACTTGCTCACCACCTATATGTCATGTTGTCATTGTAGAGTTACATGGTTTTTTATATTAACTAGCTTATCTATCTTATTACATAATCTATATGGGAAACACTGAGATATATCAACTTTTTAAAATCCATTTTAGAAATTTGATTGTTGTGTGTTTATCACAATGGATTCTTTAGTTGCACAATAATATAATATTATTGGCTTATCTTCTAGGAATGTACAACACTACGACATGTGTATGATATTGATTATTTTTTAGCAGAATGAATATTGCATAAACATGAGGACATTATATTGAATGGATAAGTATATAATTTACATTAGTTGTATTAAAGGCTTGTAGCTTGTGATTTATCTTAGAACCCTACCCCTAACCCTACCCCTATTGAAATTCAATTCTAAATGAATTATATCTCTATCAATAACCCTAACCTATTGAAGTTCAACCCTAATTGAACCCTAACCCTAAACTAACTTTAACCCTAAGTAATAGTCAAATTCCAATCCTAACCTTAATTGAGCCCTAACCCTAATTGAATACGAACCCTGACCATAACTCTAATTATATATCTTAACCTTAATTGAATATGAACCCTAACCATAACCCTAATTAAGTCCTAACTGAATCTTAACTCTTATAGTAACTGTAAGCCTAACCCTAATCCTAGTTGAATTCTAACCCCAACCCCAACCCTAACCCAAAACTTAACATTAGTTTAACCCTAACTATAATTGAATATAATCCTAACCTTAGTTGAACCCTAAACCTAATTGAATATAAAGCATAACCATAACCCTGATTAATTCCTAATTGAATCTTAACTGTTACCATAATCGTAACTGTAACTCTAATCCTAATTGAATTCTAACCCCTACCCTAAGCCTAACCCCAAAATTTATCTTAGAACCCTTACCCTAATTGAACATCAATTGAACCCGAACCACCCTAATTGAATCTTAGCTTAATTAAATCCTAACCCTAACACTAATTAATCATCTTAATTATAATTGAATCCTAACCTTAATTGAATTCTAATCCTAACTTAAATCTAACCCTAACTATAATTGAATTCTAACTTAAACTCTAATTCTATCTATAACCATAATTCTAACTCTATTACTAACCTTGATTCTAATATCAAGATTAATTATAACTATGTACAAGGGTGAAGCCACAATAGTGGTTTACAATTGAAGTGAGGAAGGAAAACTCACAAAAAATGAATGCATGGAAAAAAGCTTGATTTTAGGGGTTTGTATGAACCTATTGGTTTGACCGAACCCATTAGGGGTTTGCTAGAACCTGGGTTCGGGCGAACCCTTTTAATGCTTTCCCGCCAAAAATGCCAACAAAACCCCTCATAAAAAAGGGGGTTTTGAATGAACCAGAGTTCGAATGAACCCTGGTTTGAGCGAACCTCTAGGGGTTCGCTTGAACCCCCCTTATTCCTCATTCCCCCCAGACACAAAAACCCCTTTGCCTCACTTCTGAGCTCAAAGCTGAGGGATGAAAATGGATGAATCTTCACAAACCTAACTGGGATCAGGTATTCCTCGGAATGATCGATCCAATGAATATAATTTTAATATGTTTTGGTTTTATTATGTATTTTTTTTTTAGTTTTATTAAAAATAGTTTTTTCATCGAAAATGAAGGTCTTTGTTATGCAAATGTGGAAAAATAGCAAATTATCAAAAAAAATTTGAAAAATATGAGTGCACTAGATATTGAAGTCCTTGGTCCAACAAAAGAAAAAAAGAATTTCGATATATACACAAAAAAATTTATGCGTTATACAGTCGCGCTATGTCTGAATTGTAATTGGTTTGACTTCGAAACTTGATTAAAGAAAAAATATTCAATAAAAAACTATCTAATCAAGTGGAAGCACTAGATATCAAAGTTACGAATCTAAATTCAAAAGAATTAGAACTTTATCCTTCATGGAAAAAAAGTTATGCATTATATGGTGTGCATCACTTTTTAAAAATGTTGTTTTTTGAAAAAAATCAGTTTTCGTGGGAGATGGAAAAGAAATGCAATTTGATTCCAAAAATTTTGAAAAAAATATTTTTAGAATCTACAGAGAAAATGTGATGAGACTCTAGTTTGCATCATTTTTAAATTCTTCACGGTTTAACCACTATATGTTCCAAAATATGAATATTTAGTTAAAAATAATAATTTCAGTGTCCAGTTTGGCCAAAAATTGTAAACCACTATTGTGGGATCACCCACTACTAATTGAAACCTAACCCTAGGTGAACCCTTATCCTAACCTAACATTAACCCTAGTAACCCAAACCCTAACTGTGCCTAACTCTAACTCTAATTGGGTCATAACCCTAATTCCAACCCTAATCTTAACCCTAACATTTACCCCAAGCTTTATCCTATAACCCTAACCATAATTGAACCCTATTGTAACCCTAACCCTAATTAAACACTACCCTATTGCTAACCCTAACCCTAGCCAAGCCTCAACCCTAATTGATCTCTAATTGAACCCTAATTGAAGCTTAATCCTAATTGATCCCTAACCCTAGAACCCTATCCTTAATTCACCCTTAATCTTAATTAATCATTAATCCTAACCCTAATTGTCACCCTAATCTAGCCTCAATCATCCAAACCCTAACTTCAATCTTTATCTTAGAATTCTTATTGAACCACAACCTTAATTTGATCCAAATCATAATCATAACCAATTTCTAAATAATAAAAAATAAATAATAATGTTATATGAATTATTTTTAAATTATATGATAAAATTAAGTGAAAATATAATTCTTAACTATATTAATTTTTTAAATATATATTTAAGCAAGTTTTAAAAATATTATTTTAAAAAATTATTTTAATATGTAATAATAAATTTATTATATTGTCTTTTATTTAATTTTGTAATTTTAAATTGATTTTAAAGGGCACTTATTATGAAAGACTTTTATATTAGATGCACATTTAAGTTGTTATATTTTGTAGTATTAAATCTTTAGCAACACCTTTAAGTTTATATATATATATATATATATATATATATATATATATAGAAAGAGCATATATATATATATATATATATATATATATATATATATATATATATATATATATATAATTTTGAATAAAATAGGAAGACCTCTACCCCTTAGAAGAAGTAGCAGCCTCCCCTTCGATGTTTTCTCCAGGGCTAGGAGGATTGGTCACAATAATTAGGTTCACTTTTGTTCATAAATAAACATATATCTATTTTTTTAATGTGTAAAAGAGAAAATAACATATCCATGTGATTCTCCATTATGCTTTGGACCCACAATAATTAGGTTGTCATGTATGAATTGACTAGTGTGTAATTTAATGTATTTTTCATGTAAGATGTCAAATAATTTTATCCTATTCTATCTCCATCATTACTTATCCCATGATCTAGATTCAACTTTATATATGGTCATTTTCCACCCAAGTTGAGACACATGGTTGTAGAATTGATGTAGGCCACTTTTCTCATGCAAATCTAAACCATGAACTTATACATTTTAAAAAAAATAGGCCCACATTTCCCTCTATTATTAGCCGCTATGATCCAACCAAAGTGCAAATCATTTTGAATTGCAAGATAGGGTGGTGTATTTAAGGACTAACTCTACTTCATTTTAATTGTTTAAGAGAAATGTAGGATGAATTGAGCACATCTAGAAATGAAATGCAACAAGCCAATAAATATATATATATATATATATATATATATATATATATATATATAGCAGCAGCAGTATATATATATATATATATATATATATATATATATATATATTATCTTTCCATTTACATCTTATGAACATATTGTATGACAATTTGTTAGTCTTCATTTCTAGATGATCATTGTAAAAAAAAGTCATTTGAAGTCAAAATCTTAACATATCCAAATTCCTTATTATAATAATAAATTATTTTCTAACATCTATAACAATCTTTCTTTATCAAATTAAATTTTGCTCCATTTACATCTTTTAAACATATTGCATGACATTTTGTGCTACCCCATTTCTAGATGATTGTAAAAATATATGATTTTGAAGTCAAAAATCTTAACATATCCAAATTCCTCGCTATAATAATAATAAATTATTTTATGCCATCTTATAAACAATATTTTCTTTATCAAATTAAAAATATATTTTATTCTATTTAATTTTATATACACTAGTAACTTTATCATAAAATCAAGTATTAATCTAATTTTAAAATTTTCAAATATTATTATTGGTAAATTCTTTCCATTTAGAATTTGTTATCTTCATTTCTTGATGATCATTGTCAAAAAAAAAATCATTTTGAGGTCACAATCTTAACATATCCAAATTCCTTACTATAATAATAAATTATTTTATGACATCTATAACAATATTTTCTTTATCAAATTAAAATACAAATATATTTTATTTATTTAATTTCTATATTAATTAGCACATATCATAAAATCAAATATTAATCTAATTTTAAAATTTTCAAGTATTATCATTGGTAAATTCTTTGTTCTAAATAATTATAGTGAAAGCATTTATTGTCGTAACATTGCACAACAGCTTCATTGTGACTTTAATTCTTTGTCTAGTATCTAGATTTTTTTTATTTGGTAGGAAACTTTCATGACCCTCTTTTGAGCTGTTAGAATTAGATACCCATGATAAAGACATGTCCACGTGTGGGCACAATGGCCAAAGTTGATTTCCCATATATTTAATATTATTCTCTAGTAAATAAAAGAAGATCATGCAAGGCAGAAAAGCCGTTTATGTTTTCATTGAATAAATAATATTTTAGTTTAAGTGGCTATAATGTATTTATTTTGATTTAGTGTGGTTTAAATTATCATAAAATAATTCTAAGTTAAATTTTATAATAAATAATTATTTACAATTAAATTATTGTAATTTTATATTTTGGAAGTTTAAATATTAATATTAATTTAAAAATAATTTAATTAAAAAAAAAAATCAAATATTTAGAGATTTTATTGCTAAGTCTAATAAATGTTTTGAATAAAATCTATATAGTCAATAAATTTAATAAGAATAGTTTTTAGGTTATATAAATATTTTATAAGAAATTTTTTTTTTATTTGTATTATATTTTTTTTCTGTATAAATTTCATATCCTACAAATTAAATATTTAATGTATATATTTATATTTATCTAATATTAAAATTAGTCTATACAATTTAAAGAGGATAAGAGATGATATATAACCTCAAATTTGAAATATAGAGTTCTAATTCAAGCCCACCTATGTATGGTATAAAGGATGAGGTGTCCCCACTGACTTTGGTGGAAATGGGAATACTTTACCTTTAACTCCTTGACTCTCTAAACTGAAATAAATGGACCAACAAAAATAAAATAGATAAAAACCTCCTTATGACAAACCAACTCAACCAAGGAAAGGAATAATAATGTAAATATAAAACATCAAATAAACAAACATATAAACAATAAAGCCACAAGTGGGCTGCCGGCACGAACCATTAAAATAAAACTTTCTATCAAGTCTGATTCCCAGGTTGTGGTGAACTTGTTGAATAGGCGGAGGTTAGAGGATGTTAGTTGGAACTTGGCTTTGATTATTGAACAAATTCTCAATCTTTGTGTTTCTCTTGAGTTTGTTACTTTCACTCATATTCCTAGGGAGTGGAATGGTGTTGTTGATTGTTTGGCTAAATGGGCTTATGATCATCTTCATGATTGGAATTTGGTTGATCGGGGTCAATTACCCCCTAATTTGTCTCAATAGTTGGACCATTTGGTGGAGCTTGATAAGGCTATGTAATGATTTGGCTCTGTAATTTTCTCTTGATTTAATAAATTTTTACCCCTCTTTTATGTTAACTCTAACCAATAGACTGAATAACAAGTCAAATATAAAAACATCAAATAAAACAAAACATATAACAAAGTGGCATGCTTCTCAAAATACCCTTACTGAGTCTTAACTGCTATTAGCAGCTACCTTTCTTGGATCCAGGGTGCAAATTTTTGCAAATTATTTTTATAATTCATTAATGTTCTCACATTCCACCACTTCAAGAATTATTTAGTTTGCTTCAAGAATGCCAACTCAGCCCCTTTTTAAAGGGCATAGATGAATGAAATCTCACGGAGAAGCTACTGAATAATGTAATGTTACTTTCTGCTGACTCTTGTACCCATATCTCCATACCCTCTAGCAATAAAGTAACTGTAAAGAAGATGATTCCATTGGTCTGGCACACCTGGTAGACACCAATGGCTGCAATCTTGCTTTTTCATTGGGGCTGGTCCATTTCCTTTTGGAACATAATATATTGAGGGATGACCATCTTTTCTAATCTCTGCCGAATAAGTTATATTCAAAGACTGTACAGTCTTCCTGTCCTGAAGATGTTGGATTGCTTCAGATATGATTCGGCTTTTCCATGAATCACTCTGAGAGGAAGAAGAATTTAGG
>VDFB02301911.1:0-31443 GCA_007258455.2 Sequoia sempervirens | reverse complement strand
CAACAAGCATTGTCAGGTCCTAGCCAATAATCTCACAAGAAACTAGAAGATTCCACCAATTAATAAAGGAGAAACATAATTATTTGTCTTTGCTAACCTAACTGAGGCTTTTAGCAGTTTAAAGTAAATCCATAATAACTCACACAAATCTTAACTAAAATGATTAAAATTTGATGTAACAAGAAGGTGATTGAGATTATTACCATATCCAACCACTCTACCATGCCCTCAGGGTCAATTCTATACAATGCCTGGAAATGAAAGATTTCTAAAGAAAAATGATTAAAACTCAAAGATTTTCCTTGAACTTATTCTTTATTCAACCACCCTCAAAGTTCTAAAAGATACAAGAGCCTTTTTAAAGGAAAAACAACCAAATTTTATCCTTCTAACTACCTCTAACCAACCCTAATGACTCTCCATCTCTTAATATTTCCTTTTAGATTAAGTTGACAACTTTTAACATTGTTTTCATTTTTGCACTTTTGGACTTAATAAACACTAAATGACCTCAACATGACCTCAAATATATGAAACATGACTCTAATAACATGATTTACACAGTAGGAACAATAACATTGAATCAAATTTCAAAAAATTGCTTCATAGAGGCCTAATTATGCCAAGGTGCTCCTCCACCAATACAAGAGATGAAAAAAAGACAAGGAGCCATTAAAAACTTTCGAATATTTCACTAAATCAACCAAACCTCCAAAAGAATAGTACAAATTCCAACACTAGAGAAAGCTTGAAAGAGAACACTAATGAAAGTGGACTTTTTTTTTCAAATTCCATAAGAGTATAAATGGTTCGAAGATGTTGTGGGTGTCTAGAAAATGGTAAAGGAATGTTGGATAGTGAGGGACCCAATTAGCCTCTTTAACTGGATTCTTAAGAAACAAACAAACTCCAATACATTTTGGGGTTCTTGTGAGTAGGGCCCATCTTTTATTATTTTATTTGGGGGACCCAAAAAACCATAGGGGTAACAACATCTGGAGCTTAATTATTAAAGGCAAGGGGTCTATCCATTTAGAAATAGACTGAAAGGATGGTTGCACGAGCGGCTATTTCACATCAATGGTGGTCCAAAAAATTTCATAGACTAACTAACCAAACACCAGTACTACCTTAAAGGGACTATTGTCTTTGAGTAAGGTGGTCCAAAAACTTTCATAGACAGGTACAAAATGTAATAGAAACCTTCCACCAACTAACGCAATCAACCTCCAAGAAACAAGACAATGACTCCTCTAGATGTTCCCAAAATCCAAGGCTTCAAAACACAAGGTTGGTGACCCTACAAACCATTCCCATGCTTACCAAGTGATCTTTGATCATCATACCCTTAGTTTATTGATACATGCATAACTAAGGGCTGTATGTTCTTATGATGATGAGAGAATAGGCGACATCGAGGTGCCCTTGAGGTAAAAAAATCTATGGAAACAATGGGTACCCAAAGAACTTCCTCCAATAAACACTGATTTTTGTGTCAACAAGAGGATATATCGCATAGCACCATCGCCATTACATGGTTTGGGCTTGTTTTGCATGGACGGCATAAAGGTCTGTTACGACAAAGTTACTGAATTGATGGAGTATGTTGAACCCTTATTACAACTACAAAGATTGGATGTACTATTAGATATACATATGTAGGTATGTGCATCATGAATTATATACAACTAAAAAAGATAAGGATAAAAATAAAGGAGGGCGGTGTACACGATGGAAGCAAAACATCACAATACTGTAGGCCGATAAATAGTACACGACCTGGGTTAACAAATAAGCAACCCAATTGCATATTTGAGGTGCGCAAGGGAAACCGTGTAGTCGTATGTGCGATAAAATCAATAACTGCAAGGGAAGAGTTGCTAATCGATTAAAATTTGAACAAGCAGATACAAACCCAGCTTGGCTATGGGGTTGTAGCTATACTATAGTATACCATTTTACTTTAACTTCCACCACGACTCACATACCATTTTATTATTATTATGTTTTTTTCATAAGTCTATTGGTTTCCAATTTGGTAATGGCTTTATATTTAATTTTATTTGCTGAGACATTGATCATAAGGGGAGGGCCCCAGCCCAGAGCAGAGATCATGATGCATATTCAAGCACTTCTACCTAATAGGTTAACCTCATTGTAATTGTACAAATTAGATACGAGCAAATATTTTATTCTTATGTTTTTTTCATAAGTTTATTGGGTTAATTTCGATAATGTTTTTAATATTCTTGTCCTAGTCGAATGATCGGGGAAAGGCACCAATAGTAGAGGGGATCATTCATAGGGAGGTGTAGTCACTATTATGCGATGATGACATCGCATAGTTCACAAACCCTCTAGATATAATAAGGAAGACCCAAAAAAAATGCAGTGTAGAAATCCTTCAGTTGTTATTCATAGTGCCTCAAATAGATGAGATAAGAGAAAGGGTTAAAATATTGACTAAGAGAGCACAAAACTTGCAAGTAAGTTGTCATGAGATCTTTAATTATAACATAAGTTCTTTCATGATTTTATATTTTGTACTCTTTTATGCAATGAACTAAAATGTGTTGTTTTTATAGGATTTTTTGTGTCATCATGATGTTGTTGGCCATGGTCAAGGTACTGCAGGTGTCACCCATGGAGTAGGGGTTGGTACAAGTTTCAATCTTGATCTTCCTATGCATACATCACATCATTCAACCCCATCATTTGTGCCTATATTGTCAACTAAAATGTTAGCAACACATAGCATGCAAGCATCGGGTAGTGCACCCTCTAGCAGCGAACACATGCCATAACATGCATTAGGACATGTACCTAGGGATGTAGAGGCCACTAATACTGGTGATGTTTTAGCATCATTTCCTCGATCTTCCTATATTACTAGTACAGGAACATTGTTGATTACATTTGTGGTGACCGAGGATTTTGTTCCCATAAAGATAGAGAAGGTCTCAGGTACTTTACAATGTTTTAATTATTATTATAAATAATCCAATTGAAATTGAATTATTCATCACTCTTTTTAGACTAATGATCCCATGATCATTTTATGGGAAATGATGTTTTTTATAAACATCTAAATGATATTACATTGGAGATCTTTGGGCCCACCATACCTACATGGTGGAATGCCCAAAATAAGATTTAAAAGATGAGCTTATTAACCGTTTAGTTGCAATGTTTGGTAATAACGCATTCAATCGAACCAAGGTCCTTAAGAAAAATGGTACCTATCTAAAGTATGTGAGGGACCAATATAGGTCACATTTAGAGAATAAAAAAAAATACGATCATCCCCCCATGATTCTGAAGAGGGAGGGGAAGGACTTGATGTCAGATGGAAAGGAGAAGGATGAAAAGAAAAAAGGAAAGACACCACCAGGCCAAGGGAGGTATGTGATACTATCAATAATGTAATTATATACTAATTACTCTTTCTTTTTACATAATATAATGTATTTCAAACTTTTTATAGGTTGCCCGATACATCGAAGGAAATAAAGGAAAGACTAGAAAATCACGGGTAGCACAAACTTCGCTCTAGTGGTTATACAAAATTAACTGCACAAATTGTAAGTATCAATAAATGAAATATTGCATCCAAATAAAAAAATTGCAAAAAAAAATGATTTTATCACACCATAGAAGCAAAATTCATGATCTTATGCAAAAATGAAGGGCTCTGAATTGAACAGAGTGCTCACATAAGATGACTTGAAGATTGTCTTCCAATAAGGCTATGGATCTATGGTTGAACACCTAAGACTCTTGACTGGGAAAACACAAGCTTCCATTGCATCCGACACGCAGGTAAATAAACTCAATGAAGTTTATTTAAAATTGAATACTTGTGCAATCTATTCAATATTAATTTCCACCAAAAAGTAATTATGTGCCTATTCAATTAATGGAAAAGATATTCAATTATATGCATAAATTTCCTTTTTAAATACAATGGCCATCTTCAACCTTTCTTCTTTTAAAGGAGAACATTAACCACAAAGTTAAGAATGAACTACTATTCTATAAACTACAAAACAAATACTTTGCACTAAAGGCAAGTTAATCTTAAAGTGAATGCTTTGCAACAAAAGAAATTAATCTTCAAGTGAATACTTTTCACCAAAGGTAGGTTATTCTGATATTCTTTAAGCAAAACACCTTCCATTAAAGGAAGCCCCTGCTCATCAGATTTATTATAAATACAACATAGGCCTAATAATTTGAAAACACGAGTAGCAACATACAGTGTTTTGGTCCAGCAAATATAACAATCCCTTTGTTATCTTATGTGCATTGGAAACCTTAATTAAATTTGAAGAACTCTTGTTTTGTGTGCCCTACCCACACAGACATTTTTAAGAGGTAAAGGGTGTGTGCAAGAAGTTGAGTCCACTTTTTGGCCAAAAAGTGGAAGTGTTTTCTTTGATTTTCAGCATTTGACACATTTGACCTTAAAATTTGAAGAACTTAGAGATGAAATCTTTAAAAAAGTCACTAATCATAAAATGTAGTGCTCGAAGTCTAGTTTCCAAATATGTAATTTATTTCAATACCCAGATTGTACAAATTGAGTTTTAATAGGCATTTCTAAAAACCACTATTTAAAAGTCATTTTTTTTGCCATACCATGCATGCACATGTATGACATCCATATTTTGACTTAAAATATCGTATTTTTCTAAATCCTTTTGGGATAAGTTTTATGACTCACTAAAGCTTGTTCTTGATATTTTTTTGTAATTTTTTATTGAATATTTTTTTTGTTAAATTTTTATTAGACAGATTTTTCATTTTGAAAACTTGTCATGTACAACATGCATAAGATGACCTAAACTTATTATTTTTTAATTTTTTAATTTTTTAATTTTTAAATTGAAAATAATTGTCTGAAGTTTGTTCTCGTGCAATCCGTTTGTCAAAATATTATGTTGATCAAAAGTTATTAAAATAATAAAAACTCTGATATTGAAAGTTTAAGGACCAATTTTATTAGAAATTAATTGAAAAATAGAAAAAATAATCCAATTGCAAAAAAAATTACATATTTAGAATATGCATTGTTTCATCTAAAATGGGTTTTAATTTCGTTAGAAAATTCTGCAAAAAAAGGTCATCAGCTATATGTCCAAAGTCAATATTTTTCTTTGACATTGTTAAGACCTTGAACTTGCAGGTCAAACCAGGTTGAAGGTTGAGGTTCGGACTGCCAATGCTTTTCCCGAACCAAAAACCTAAACAAAAACCCAACCACAATGCAAAAGGTAATTCAATTTTTTTTAAAACAGGATCCCGATTATAAAAAGGGATCCCGTTATTCATAAATGGGATCTCATTTAATAATCAAGATCCCGTTATGTTTAAACTATATTCTGACCATTGTCAACGTAATGGGATCCCATTTCATAAATGGGATCCCGTTCACTAACCAATGGCCCTGACATTCAATGTCAGTGAACGGGATCCCGATTATAGAACAGGATCCCGCTTATGCATAAATGGGATCCCATTTTATAATCAGGATCCCAATTCGTTTGAAGCGGGATCCCATGTTATTAACGGGATCTCGTTTATATTATTTAAATACACTATACACAAGTTTTGTGAAGTCTGCAACTTCCATGTACAGCCGAGAGCACTAAAAATGGATGATTTTTCATAAGCTATTGTATTTACAGATCAGAACTTGATTTTTAGTTGATTTTATCAAATGAGGCATCATCTACACCATTTTTGAAGTGGAATTGTGTTATTTTTTTACTTGTTTGGAGGAACAAAAAGTTTCAATTTGCAATATGGATTGAATTTTTCAAAGGAAGCATGAAGCAAACAATTTTTAAAGTGGAATTGTGGTAGTTTTCTACTTGTTTTGACGAACACAAGAGGAAGAATTTTGTCTTAATAGGTATTCAACTTCCAATTTGGATTGAATATTTTGAAGAATTTCCCTACCATTAACATTCATTTTGTGCTTTCTTGAGAATTTTATAATCAAGGAGATGCCTGTAATAAGAGAAGGGAAGACATTGACTCCTCAAGAAGTTGAAGCAAATAGGGAAAAAGAGAGACAAAGACAAAGACAAAAGAAGAATGAGAATGAAATAAATGAATGATGGTGGAGCAAACCAATTCAACAACTATTGAAGATGAAAATATTGAGGATGTAAATTACGGTTGTAGATGAAGCTAATTCAAGTAAAGGAGTCAATTTGGAGAAGAATTATGATTATACAAACAAGTCCTACTCATGTCTTCAAATCCCTCTTGAATGCTATGGAGAATGTTTCCAATATGCACAAATCCAGTAATGCCTTCAAATCCACATGTTAGTGAAATGGTAAATTTGTATGTGGAAGTTTTACAAGATGCTGGACTTAATGATGTTGACATTGACTATATTCAAAGAGATGAACCTTTTATAGAATTTGTTGAAAATGAAAAAATAAAATCTTTTGTTGCAAGTGAAAATCAAAATGATAATTTTCTTTGAAAATGAAAATAAACCTATATTTTTGATAAAAATGAAAAATGAAATGAAATGAAAAATGAAAAATGAAATGAAGATGAAGATGAAACAAAATGAAGATGAAGATGAAAATGAAAATGAAAATGAATGAAAATCATTTCATTTATGAAAATGAAGATGAAAAATCAAAATGAAACCATCTTTTGTTGATGAAATTGTAAATGAAAATGAAGATGAAGATGAAAAATCTAGGAATGTTATGTTGAATTTAATGAAAATATTTCTTTTAAAATTGGAAGTCATGTTTCTTTTTGATAATCTTCTTGGTCAAATTTCTCAGAGGAAAATAAGAACACATGCTAATAGAATATACACCAAATTCTTTTATCTTAAAAAAATTGCATTTCAATGTCAATTAATGATGCAATTGATGAGAATGCAAAAAATGAGGAAAGTAATGAATAGGTTAGGCTTTTATGTTAAACCAGAAATAAAATATCAATCATTAAAATATGTTATGTCTACTGTTGCTAGTGCCATTCAATTTATTGGGAAAAAGAGTCGATCTAAAGATAAAAATGCAGCAAGAAGAGCTATAACTACTGCTATAGTTAATAAAGAAACTTTAAATAAAAGAATGGTAAACAATATTAGTGAAGTTTTAAAAATACATCCTAAAACATTACTAAGAGCGGAAAAAAGAAGAGAAAGTATAGAAAATGATCCTATCAATCAATGTTGGAGTTTCAGTGGACGACTACCGAGGTCTGATATAAAATTGAATGTTGAAATTAAATCTTTGATCAAAAAATATTGGTTTGATAATACTAGGGTTTCATCTAATGCTAGAGATGTTTTAAAATTAAGGGTGGGGTCCAAAGTTCACGATCCTCACCCAAGACACCTATTAGATACAACACAAACTAAATTTTATAGAAAATTTTGTAGCGATTCAATGTTACCTGGTAATATTGAATTAAGTCAAAGGTCTTTTGAAAAATGTAAACCCTAGTGTGTAAAAATTAATAAACAACGAATATCTTGTTGTTGTAAAATACATGTTCAATTTTATTATTTTTATGATGTTTTTCGATATATACGTTGTACCTTGCATACTAACATGATTATACAGGATTGTGGTATTGATATGCCACTTGAAGTAATAAGAGAGTTTATTTCATGTTTGTTTTGTGAAAAATCTAATGATAAATTATTTTATTTAAGTTCTTGTATTTCTAGACAATGCATTAACTATGAAAATCTTTCACTTTTAAGAATTTATTTGTATGAAAGTGTTGATCATGATTTTGGACAACAATTAGTAGATGTCAAAAGATTTAGGAATGTTCACTATTCTTTAAAAGATGGAAAAATAGGAAAGCGCTGTGATTTAGTTACAAAAAAAGTTAGTGTGCATGCATTTATGAGTGAATTTAATAATAAAATTGTACCAAAATATGTCATGCACTTTGAACATGCTCGATGGCTTGATGGCCAATTTCACGCATGTAGAAATACATTTCCAATTAGTACTATACTTTCAATGGTTGATTTTGCAAAGAATTATACTCTCGCTCCACAAGAGGAAATTCAATCTCAATATTATAATTTAGTGCAAGTAGCTATATTTGTCCATATTATTTATAGACATGCAGATGATAGCACCGAGGAATCAAGAAAATTTTTGAGGGAGCATCATTTTTATTTGAGTGACAATCGGTTACACTTATCAGAGTTTGTTCAATATTATTTTAGTATATTTTATAGAAATTTAAGAGAAAGAGGAATCTGTATGAAAGAACACCTCATATGGTCAGATAATTGTATAGGACAGTTCAAAAATGCTAGAATGTTCTATTGGTTAAGTAGGGTTCACAAGGAACTTAATTTCCAACATATATGGAGTTTTTTTGAAGATGGGCATGGTAAAGGAGAACATGATGGAGCTGGTGCGTGTGTCAAAAAAATTCTTGCTAGAGAACAATTAAAATTTGAGGATTCAATAAAATTTAAAAATGCACATGAGATTGTGGATTGGCACATAATAGAAGATTATTTGCACCTAGTTCAAGTGATTACTCTACAGTTCATCGATTCTTTTGGTTGGTGGAAGAAGAGAACATTGTATCTAGAGTTGATTGTGAGACAATTAGTGGATCTACTTCACCCCATAAGAGCAATATTAAAATGTCCTATATTGAATGCACATATCATGTATATCATGTATGAAATCACTAAATTCCTAAAAGTATAAATATTAAAATGTCCTATATTAATCCATGTATGAGATCACCAAATTTCACAAGAATGTCCCATATTAATGTCTTGACTATAAACATAAAATGCATAAATGTACATGTGTAAATTAAAAACTTCCCAAACAATAATAAAGTCCATAATTTGCGTAACATATTAAGTGCATGAAACCAATATATTAAGCGCATGAAATAAATTCCGACAAATTACATGAGAAACAAAAAATATAGTCCATGAAATATACAAATATAACACATAAAATCACATGTTTCTAGGTCATGTACTGTCTCTATAATCAAGAGACCTCTTAACACCATGCAGACTATGTGGATGACCTGAAACACTCTGTATAAGAGAAAGATGAAATCAGATGTAAGACAAGAAAAAAATGGTTTAATGACAATTTAATTTATAATCCATCATAAAATTAAATTACCATCATATCTACATCTAGATGCTCTGGTGCACCTGAAGCAACCTCTAAATTCTCTAAATCAATCTACATAAACAAGACAAAGAAATTTGAAATTAGATGTACAACTCTATAATTATTATTATTTTTAATTCAATTTATAATTTATCATTTTTTAATTGTACCGTATTCTAAGGTTGTGCACTAGGCTCATCTCCAAGACCTGTATGTACATGCTCAACTACAAGATGTGTCTCATGCTATAAAAGAAAAAGAATATGTAAAAATCTCATATTATGTATATATTCAATTTAAAATTTATAATTGACTTTAAATATAATAAAAAAATTAAATTACCATTTGATCTAGAACCTGCTCTACATGTCCTCCTGCTGGTGTAACTATGTCTAGGTCAGGGCTGAAAGTTGCACTAACAAAGTCCTACAAGATCAAAATTAAAGCATGTACAATTGAATTAGGTTAAGATATATATATATATATACTCAAGTTTGCACATGTTGTGTAGAAAGTTTTGTAAACAACCTGGAAATCAGTGGCCTCACGAGTAATTACAACATCAATTTTTTTCTCAATGCCCATTCTTATTGTGGTATCAACCTAGACATACATGTACAGAGACATTTAATGCTTATAATATTTACAAGTGCACATGCATGTGTTTCATATATCTAGTGAATTCAAAACTCATTAAATTGTAACTATACTAATGTAAACTTTAAACAAATTTACAATATGAATGTACCTGCCCCTGATCTATGACGCCCAATAGTGGAGGAGTGCTTGACAATCCCTCAGGAGGAATCGACATGGATGTTGATTGACTTACCTAAACCAACATAAATATTTCAAACATATATGTGATTCAATTATAAATTTAAAACTCAAGTTAAATAATTTATGATTTCATATATAATTTTAAAAATTGAAATCAAAATACCCCATAAGGGTTGCCAAGTATGATTGGTGTCGATGTATGTACTCGTGGAATAGATGATTGCCCTTGAAATGCCATCTATACACCAAAAAATTTGATTGTTAAAATGTATTGCAAACTTTTCTTTGATATATACAACCATCAAAATTCTTATAAAATGAACGTACATCTAGATATAGATTAATTAGTTATTAATAAGTTGGTTTTGAACCAACAAAAAGCTAAGAAAATTATCCCTTTTAAATAAAATTTAAAATTTTTAAAGTGAATATGTAAAATATTTAACTTTTGAAATTTGAAAAAATATTTCTCTTGAATGTGACTGGTTAAAAAATTTCGGGTGTTATGGGTGGATTTTTAGGAAATTGATGGTAAACTATTATTTTAGCATTTTTAAAAATCAATTTTACTGAAGTTTTACTATTATTTTGGAATTTTTTTGTTTTTACTATTATGTACAAGAATATGATGTCTTTTGTTTCAATAAAAGTGGCAAGGCCACTGAACTTATATTAAAAAACAAAGTGCTACATTTTCGGAGCTCAACGAGAAGATCTCTGCAAAGAGAGGAGTAGAGGAAATGGGAGGATAAATAAAAAAATTCTCCCACAAGAGATACATTTAAGCTTCCAGAGAGAAGTAAGAGAGCCCATACATCCAAACACAAAAGGTTTTTCCATACATATCAAGACCTAGCACCAAGGAACATCTCATAATGTGTTGCCAAGCAGTCAGATGCAACACAAGTGTGGTGCAAAACATATGAAAACCCAACACCAAAATACATCACAAAATGTGGTACCAAGCAAAATGGGCCAAAGTAAACCAAGGTCACAAAAGGAGAGGAGTGGAAAAGGTTCAAATATGGACCCCAAGCAACCCCAGGAGTAACCATATATGGTCAAGGCTGCAAAAAACCATCAACGCCCAAACTTGAATACTACCAACCTACAAGGCACAAAATGCTAGCCAAGAATGCAAGGAAACAAAGAGAGATGGATGGAGAGAGCCAAGAGATAATTCCAACCCAACAGTATGATCAAAATATTGTATTCCAGATAATCAAAAGAAACCCAATTGCAAGAGAGAATTAAGTGGAACTTTCCTTAGAGGAGGCAATGCCTGTTGGAGGAGGGAAGTAGGGAACCTCATGAGGCTCTATGAGGGCATGGTAGGTTAGAAAATGTACTGTATTATAAAGATTCTAAATTTTTTCACAAACAACATTACCATAGTGAAATCTTAATTTGAATAAACGATGATCAAACTCACGAGAATAGTCATGAATGAGTGCATGAGCCATTGAACAAAGCAGAGTAGAAAGGCGCCTGTGAGATAAAATATGTTGATGACAAAGTATACCCCCAACAATATTCATTTTGTGCAAAATTTCATAACCTTCTAGTGTAGGTTGTAATGAGGAGAGTGGGAAAATGTGAAGAAATATGTATGTACCTACTAAAAACTTCACCATCTTGACACTCCAAAGAACATCCATGGGATTTGAGACAAATCTTGATACAGTTTCGTGAGGCAGTGCCATGGCATGGAACTCTACCCATTCCTCACGAAGCACAATTGGAATTTCCTTAGCAATTTTCTTGCATTCAATTATAAAATTCCTTCACATATTTTTAGTGTTAAGTGGTTGATTATCATGGATCTCATGAAACCTAGCAGGGACCAAAACTTTGAAGGAGTTTTCCATTTTCAAAGTGCAAGAACAAGCCAAGATAATGAGTGTAATTTATCAAAACTCCATTTTAAAGGAACTAGAGTTGCTACCATGCCAATATGAGGGGCAGTCACACAAGCTTGCAATAAAAACACCAACTCCCAATTGTGCCATAGAGAGGTGGAAGGACAATTGCCCAATAAATGGATAAGCTGGCTATAAGTACCCAGCAAGCATTGTCAGGTGCCAACCAATAAAGAGTTGAACATTAGAATGTCATTTCACACCCAATGGCATGAAATAAATGGAAAAGATATGGGGAATGTAAGTACATATTGCCAAATTCTGCATTTCAATGTAACAGATCTCACATGGAACCGTACACAAATCCCAAATTTGCATTCAATTACTCATTTAACTGCATAATACGATGAAACTTTCCAATGAAAGATGTATAATTAGATGTCTCGTTGGGTACCTATGTATTTAATGTGATTTTTTTTTAAAATATAAATTTATGCCCAACGTTTGTCGAAATTGAGACGCTCTGTGATTTCTGTCGCTATTTCGACATACACTTAAAGTCAACCATCCCCTTCCATCAATTTGTGGGCCAACATATGGCTAGCCTCCTTAATTTTTGAGCCAATGGGTATATGGTTAGCATTCGTCGAGGTTCCAACAAATTTTTTTTAATAAATAAAAGTGAGTTTGACAATTTATCTATACTTGTGGTAGTGTTTTGCTATACTTGCAAATTTTCTATACTTGTGATAGTTTGTGGATGTTATAGGCCAATTTTTTTTGGTGCAAAATATCAAAATTATTAGATTTTGTTACCTGTCTATGATTAAAAATTATTGGAGTGTGAGTTTGATATTTTTTGAAGATCTAAATATTCAAGCTTGGTAAAGAAAAATGATGTCAGATAATAATAGTGCAAAACAAAATGAAGAGACACTTGCTAGATTGTGGGCTAGATTGAAAAGAAAGGATGATGGAAAATGTTATTATCCTTGCAATAATTGCAAGGGCTTAAAGATAAGAAGAATTTTAATCCCAATAGCTGAGAAACATTGTAGGTAGCATGGTCACATTGAAGGGGGCATGATTATCATCCATTGGTAATTTTTTCATTATATTTCTTTATATTGATTGAATTTGTAAATGTTTATATCATTTTAACATTCTTTATATATATAAAAAATCACTTGACCATGATCATGGTTTATTTGTGTCGATCATTATTATAAAGGTGGGGCACCTTAGGGCACATGATATGGATTATCACAGCCCTTAGAATGTGGTTTTGCAAGTGGAGGAACATGGAGTTGTGAATATCAAAGATGAAGTTAATAATCCTATGGAAGAAGATGATCATGTGCCAGAAAACACAATTGAAAATGATGGTACAAATACATTGATCCATGACACATTTAGTGGCGCAGTTGATCATAATGATCGAGATGACTTTGATGATGTTCATGATTTACCTGTACTTGAGAAGGCATACAAGCCCCTTTATGAAGGCTTTCAAACAACTCTTCTCTCTGTTGTCTTGTTGCTGGTGAACTTGAAGGTTATAAATGGTATATCCAGCATAGAAATCTCACGGATGTTAAGGTATGTCATATATGTCATCTTTTTTCATCTATTTTTGTTTTAGGTCATCACTAGTAAATAAAGGATAAAATATGTACCATTAATATTCTTTATATTAACAAATTATTTTTTTGATGTAGATTGATAGGTGAATTTTTCTTACCACCATCAAATATTTTACCTCCCTCATACTGAGATTTATTTGCCATTATGAAAGATATTGGAATGGAGTATCAAGCAATAGGTGCATGTCCCAATGATCATATTATATATCATAAACAACATGAATTTGCAACAAAATTCCTCAGAATGTCATATCAGTAGATATCAAATAGATCAACTAACAAAAAAGGTATCTCGCAAGGTTCTTCGTTATATTCCCATTATTCCACATATGTAATGATTATTTAGGTGTGAAAGCTTAGCGCAATTTATGGATTACCATGCACAAAATAGAAGTGGAGATGAAATTCTTCGAATTCCTGTGGAGGTTCTGCATTTAGGGACATGGAGGAAAAATGGCCACACTTTAAAGAAGAACCTCGTAATCTAAGGGTTTCATTGGCAGCAGATGGTGTCAATCCATTTGGAGAGCTAAGATCTATTTACTTGGTGTGGATTGTTTTTGTTATCAACAATAACATTCCTCCATGGATGTCAATAAAAAAGGAGCACATAATGTTGGAAATGATTATTCAAGGTATTTTTTACGTCAATTTTCTTTAACGTAGTAGCATCTCATTTGCCTTATTTGTTGCATAATGACATATTTTTCTCATTTAATAGTCATGTACATTAATTTATATATATTGCAGTAAAATGGTTATAATAATTATGTAATGTTTATGTTCATTCAACTAGGTAAGTACCAAGTTAAAGGTATGAATGTATATATTGAGCCTCTTATCGACGAGTTACTAAAGTTATGGAATGGCGTCACTATCTATGATGTCTCTAGACCAATATGACAAAGACATTTTCAATTCCATGCAATGCTTCTATGGACAATTCATAATGCCCCAAGGCTAACACATTTTTGTGGTATGTTATAACATTCAACTGTGCTTTAACGATATTTAATTTTATGAAGTAGATATCATGCATTTTTTTAAATAATCTATTCAATATATATATTTATAAAAATTGACATATTTGATCCAATTATATATGATCTTGTAGGTCTTCAAACAAAGGGA
This sequence comes from Sequoia sempervirens, assembly GCA_007258455.2. Classification (NCBI taxonomy): domain Eukaryota; kingdom Viridiplantae; phylum Streptophyta; class Pinopsida; order Cupressales; family Cupressaceae; genus Sequoia; species Sequoia sempervirens. The sequence continues at coordinate 16,872 of VDFB02301911.1, read as the reverse complement.
AAATTTGCATGTCCAGTTTGTGGTCCAAAGATGAAATCTCATCGTTCAACAAGTTTAGGAAAGTAGGTGTTTGATGAGTATAGGCACTTCTTCCACATAAATCATAAGTATCAAACTATTGAAAAAAATATTTTCAATGGGAAAGAAGAGACTACATCAAAACCACAAAGAATGACACCCGTCTATAGAAGCTGGAATATAATAGAATTAATTGTCAAGGTTATACATCTGAATCAAATTGTTTAATCTATCATATATGATATGTTTGGAATTTATATTTTTATATTCTATTTTGTTTACTCATGTTGTAATTGACAATGATTTTCGTTGTTAATTTGTTTAACTTATATGCTTCATGAAGGTTGTCAAGGCATTAATGGTCGAATTCCATAGGGACTAAAAAAATATCCTAGACAATTTAGTAGGTTGCCCTACTATGAGCAGCTACAAATTGTGCATTTGTTTGATACAATGCATATCGGAAAGAATATAACAAAAATGTTATGGAAAATATTGGATGAAGGGCATGACAAAGAAAAAATTGTCAAAATTTGTAGTGACATTTAGGAAGTCAATCATGCAATGAAAAATGTCATTCAATTAAATAGCGATGGAGACCAAATTAATATAAGTGCCCTTCCATGGTTATTAACGAAGTAGCAAAGCAATGCTATAAAAGAAGTCATACAAAAAATTTGATTTCTCACAGGATTTGCTGTGAACATGAACAATATCATAACAAAGAAAGGCGAATTTGGGTTAGAGACAAAAATGCATGATTAGCATACATTTATTAAGGTAATTATTTTGGTATATTTTATATATTTGTATACTGCATGTAATTTTCAGTGTATTATGTTTACTAGTTTTGGTAAAATAATGTAAAAGATCATTTTATAATTGTTGCAATACGATCTACCTCTATCTCTCCCAAAAAAATTTCACAACAATAGGTTGTAAGCCTATATCTTCATCTGCACGCAATTCCTTGGCTACTTGTAAGTCCCTATCAAGGGGTTCTTCACATTCATCATTCATCATCTAAGAGACTGTTCTCTGTTGTGATTGTGCTTCATTTTCTCCCACAGATTCTTCTTCAGATGAATCATCCATTTCTTGCAAACCTTTTCCTTTTTTGCTCTAACTCCATGAAATTTTCTATAACCTCATCTCCTTCTTTGTCTTCTTTGTTCTTAAACACATCTTCCTCCAGTATAGGAACATGGGTGTATCCACTAAGGTTTTTCTTTTTCTTACAAGAGTGTATGTACCCTTTAGGGTCATAATTCATTCTTTGTGCATACTCCTTTAATTTGAATTCATCCAACAATGAAAGATAATAAGAGCATTGGTAGTGGGATGTTAGGTTTTTAGGTACATCAATTATAAATTAAGGTTGCATACAACAATAATTAACTAATTATACATCGTTTGTGAATTTCTTTTTTTTTGATACAGTTGGTCGAAAGTGGGATGCACTACATTTGTACATCACAAACAATCTTTATTGGATGACAATATGGATTGAACGATGTCAACAATCCGATCATGCATTAACATGGGAAGGTGTGGCTTCATTGGTTAAAGAAGCTCGTCGTAATGGAGATTCCAATGTTACACCAAGGGAAATTGAGTTAGAATATGGTTTAAGAGATAAATAGGTATGTACAAATATATTAATCACCCATATTATTTAATTATTTTCAATTATATTTATGTATATATATGTTGAGTTTTTTTCTTTGCATACATTCGACCAAGAATAAATATGTTTATCAACTGACAATACAATAATTTTTACATGTTTGACATATTACAAGTGAAACACCACAAGGCTATGTTGTGCAATGGTCATAAATTTTGAATCAAAAAGTTGGATGACACAAAGAAAACTTGTGATTTTGGGATAACTGTAGTCTTTCAAGTGACTAATGTTTCATCTAGAAGCGACATACATCCAAAAGTCTTAGAAAATTGATACTATGGGATTTTGGATGATATACTTGAGTGTGACTTTAAATCCTTCAAATTAGTTTTATTTGTCATCTAATGGTACAAATTACGATTGAATGAAAATGATACCAAGAGAACTCTTATTGAACATGATAATGGATTTACCATGGTTAATACAAGGTCGATCGAGCAAGCTAGAAATGAGTCATATGTTCTTTCAAGCCAATATGAGCAGCTATTTTACTCAGAGGTTCTAGGTAAATCAGGTTGGTCATTTGTTGTTAGACATGATCCAAGAGGAAGGTCGGTAAAGTATAATGTGGTGGAAGAAGAAGATACCAAAGAACTAGAAGATGATGGAGATGATGATCAGGATCAATAGTTAGTTGATGACGTGCCTGACGAAGATGTCAAAGAAGAGGAACTAGATCATGATGGTGTAGGAGTTAATGTTCATGAAGATGATATCTATGTGGATGATGACATTATCAAAACTGATATAAATGATGATGATGATGATATGTCCAATCCTTACAATGTCAAATTTGGATTGGATGATACAAACAAAGTGTTGGATGAAGAAGAAGATCAATGACATTGAAATGTATGATTTATGTGATTATATTATTTATTTGATATTGATTTCTTGATAGAACTATATTTGACTTATATGGTTTGATAATTAATTCATGATATTTTTAATTTTTATGCCATTACATAATTAATTCATGTGCTTTTTAATATTGTTAATTCAAGATGTAGTTACAACTATTGTAGCTCTCCTAGAAATTTCCATATGATCAAATCCTAATTACTCTATGACTATTTATGATTAGATATTATTTGATCATATCTTTGGTTATTTCATTCCAAAAAAATTAGTGTTTCCTCATGTTGACCCCGCATAGTGACATGTGAATGGGGCCAACATTGATTTTTTTTCAATTTGTGCTTGTATGGACTAAAACTTGACATGGTTAGCCTAGACACATGCATTGATGATATGGGTGGGTTTTGAGACTCAAACATGAGGTCATGTTATATGAAGGCATCTCGTCCTTCCTAATAATACAAGTTGCCTTATTCTTCTTCTCTTTCATATATTATTCTTAGCATTTCTTTGGTTAATGGTTTCAAAAGATGAGGCTCTCTAAGCCTCACCTTGGATCTATTACACATCAGTTTGTGCATTTTCATTAGCAATGAATATTTAGATGATCTTTAAAAAGCTCATTGAATATAAAGATGATAATAGGAAGCTAAAAAAATGAGTATATTTTGTTTATGGAACCTAAACCACAAGGTTTGTCACTCTAATGCTAAAACCAAGTCAAATTAACCCCTATCACCTATTGGAAAATTCAAAACATGCCTTTCTTTCAAATTCACAAGAACGTATAAATTTTTTGAAACCACACATGCATGTTATGAAAGTGTATGGTAATCCTACTTATAGCAAAGTTCACATGATAAGCTAATCAATGGCACTATCTTGGAGGATAAACCCGCCTATGGAATTAATTTAAGAGGTAAGGAACACCTATTAGTGGAATTTTGAGTCTTGGATTAATCCAGAGTGCTAAAATTAGTTCTAGTGTTCTTCCCTTGGTGTTATATTTATCTCTACAATTTCCCATACTTAACCATTTCATCATCCCTTTTCCCAAGCTATTTGTATCATAATATAAACTTGGTCCAATCGCACATTATCCCCTTAGGTAATTATCCATTTCCTCCAAGTTGAATGGAACCTTTTGTCCCAATGCATCTATGTTTTCCTACCCTAATGGATCAAGACTTGAAATCACCTTAACAATCTTCTTTATGTCATAGCATTTTTCTAAAGTTCCTTTGGCATGCTTTAGATGTGTCAATATTAACTAGATTTAATATATTAATTTTAAAGTCTCTTAACACATTCCATGACAAGAAAATGATTCATTTGGATTAAGGAGTACTTTCCTAAACCATTCCTTCATATTCAACAATCCCTTCTCACACCCACATCATAATTCATATCCATGTTAGTTGTAATGAATGTTTTAAACTAACAATCAATGAATCATAGGATAGAAGAAAACTCGTTATGCACAAGGATAAGAATCAAAGAGACTAAAAGAATCGATTCACTAGATATGCTCCCCATTATTGTAATAGACCAATGTAAAAAAAAAAGTCATAACAAGAATAGGACCAAAAAAAACTAGGAAAAGAAACCTTGTAGGATACATTAATAAGACATTGATTGCAAGCATTTCTTCCATGATGTTTAAATGAAAAAATATCAGATAGCTCAATCTTTAGTCAAGTAGTATTTCAATCACCGATTCTTAGACATCCATCATGATTAAACATCACATATCATAAGCCTTTTTAACAATCACTAGGACTGTCGATAATATTCAATCATGTCATAGGAAATAAATCATCAAAAAATATAAAGAAAGAGAAAACCAACTATATAAGCTCAACAAGCCACCATACAAAAATTATATTTTGTAGAAAATAAAATAAACTCTATGTTGACATAGCATATATATAAACTATATATTTTGAATTTTGGCCCCGTGCATGCAGGAGCACAACATAGCATACTGCACCAAGACCCTAACTGGAGAGTTGCACCAAGAACCACTACATCCAACCCCTGAGTGGAGAGTTGTGAGACTTCACTGGATGAGTCTTGCAAGGCCATTGAGTCGAGAAGGAAGACTAGGAACCATTTGGCAGGAGGAAAGCCAGAGCGAGAGGTGAGGGCACTCAAAAAGGGAAAATTGACCAAGGGACAATGACTGTAAGTGATTTTCCCCCCACATTTAGAAATCTTGTTGCAAGTACAGTGATTTAGACTCTATTTTTTCTCATCGAGGTGTTGCATGCTATATTTTGGTCAATTTGAGCCAATGTTCCCATTGACAAACCCAAGTACTACCTAGTATTGGTGTTTGGTTAGTTTGAACAACCAAGCTTTGAGATGTTCAATCAGTTGGGTGGCCATTTTTGGCCTGTGAACTGCAGTTTTTGTATCTATCTTAGCATTATTTTTCTACTATAAGATTGAAAGGAATTCTCATCACATAATAGCACACGAAGTTCACTAGGGTTCAAATTTATGAACTTTGATGAAAAAAATTTACATACTGAGGTCCACAAATGATCAAAGGGACTAAAAACAATACATGGTCTGTGAGTGTGATGAAAAATTCCTAGTGCCTGTCCATAAGAGAACATATATAAGAACATGATGTAGAGTCAGTGGAAGGAAACAAACTCACACAATCTCATTTGACAAGTCACAAACAATCTTGAACTTTCCTTCTTTTGACACCACTTATTCAACTATATTTCCCTTCACAAAAACTCAACTTTTTCTTTAGAGCTCCAAACCATTACTAGACCTTAAAACACCTTAGTCAACTTCATCTTGATCAAAACAAACAATTACCCAGTCTACCCTTTCATTTTACCATTAACTCTCTTTATGACTATCCTAAACTTCACAATTTCAACTCAACATAAAGTAATCTGACACAAAACAATATTTAGGCTAATATAGACCACACAATTTCCATTCTATTTCACTTCAAACAAATGTAAACCATCTCCCATCCTTTATTCTTGACAATTTAACAAAATCATCTACTATACTTTCATTTTAGTCGCCAAAATAGGGCTATTATTAGACAAATTAGTCAAAGCAATGGACTTTTTAACTTCATGCTTACACCAAACCTTATATCAAATGAGATCAAATTATACCTTGGTAATCTCTTAACCAAAACAACCAAGAACTCACACTTAATGATCAAAAGCCCTTAAAGTTCTTACTATCACTAGTTCCTTCATACCTTATTTGCAAAGCTTGTAGGTCTGCCAACCCATTTGTCAAGGATTCATTCACATTCCAAGCACTATTACACAAGTCTATCCACACTTTTCAATGCCCTCCTTGCAAATCTACAACATATTCAAAATGGGTATCAAAACTTTTACAACACAAGCTTCAAATATTGTTGTCTTAGACAGATTTAGGCCTAATTAGGCCTAATTTGCATAAGGGTTTGTTGCTTTACTAAATCCTGACCAAAGTACACTTGTCCAATTCCTGGGACATGTTTAGTTTGACTAGTATATGCTCTTCAAAGCATCAAAGTCCATTTACAAAATATTTTCACAAAACCTTAAGGGCTTAACCTTCATAATTACTTTGTTCATAGACTGTACACAAAATTTTTCAGTCAAGAAACTTCATTCCCTCGCATCTTATCTTTATGATTTTTCCCTAAATCCACTGAAACATGAAATAACATTCATAGTAGGATAATCTCACTAGAAACTAGAAGATTCCACCAATTAATAAAGGAGAAGCATAATTATTTGTCTTTGCTACCCTAACTGAGGATTTTAGCAGTCTGAAGTAAATCCATAATAACTCACACAAGTATTAACTAAAATGCATGAAATTTGGTGTAACAGGAAGGTGATTGAGATTATTACAATATCCAACCATTCTAACATGCCTTCAAGGCCATACAATTCCATACAATGCCTAGAAATGCAAGATTTCTGAAGAAATATGATTAAAAATCAGATATTTTCCTTGAACTTATTCTTTATTCAACCACCCTCAAAGTTCTAAAAGATACAAGAGCCTTTTTAAAGGAAAAACAACTGAATTTTAGCCTTATAACTACCTCTAACCGACCCTAATGACTCTTCATCTCTTAATATTGCCTTTTAGATTAAGTTGACAACGTTTTACATTGTTTTCAGTTTTGGACTTTTGAACTCAATAAACACCAAACGACCTCAGCATGACCTCAAATATATGAAACATGACTCTAATAACATGATTTACAAAGTAGGAACAATAACATTGAATCAAATTTCAAAACATTGCTTCATAGAGGCCTAATTATGTCAAGGTTCTCCTGCACCAATACAAGAGATGAAAAAAAGACAAGGAGCCATTAAAAACTTTCAAATATTTCACTGACTCAACCAAACCTCCAAAAGAATAGTACAAATGCTAGCACTAGGGAAAGCCTAAAAAATAACACTAATGAAAGTGGACTTTTTTTTTCAAGTTCTAGAAGAGTATAAATGGTTCGAAGATGTTCTGGGTGTCTGGAAAATGGTGAAGGAATGTTGGATAGGGAGCGACCCAATTAGCCTCTTTAATTAGATTCTTAAGAAACAAACAAACTCCAATACATTTTGGGGTTCTTTTGAGTAGGGCCCATCTTTTAGTATTTTATTTGGGGGACCCAATAAACCATAGGGGTAAAAACCTGTGGAGCTTAATCATTAAAGGCAAGGGGTCTCTCCATTTAGAAATAGATTGAAAGGATGGTTGCACGAGTGGCTATTTCACATCAATGGTGGTCAAAATTTTTTCATAGAATAACTAACCAGACACCAGTGCCACCTCAGAGGGACTATTGTCTTCGAGGAAGGTGGTCCAAAAAAATTCATCAACAGGTATAAAATGTAATAGAAACCTTCCACCAACTAACCCAATCAACCTCCAAGAAACAAGCCAATGACTCCTCTAGATGTTCCCAAAACCAAAGTCTTCAAAACACAAGGTTGGTGACCCTACAAACTGTTCCCATGCTTACCAAGTGATCTTTGATCATCATATGGTCCTTCAATTTTTATTAATACATTCACAACTATTGTTACCTCCACATGCACTTGACTAGTAATGACAACCTTGGTTTTTAATCCTCCAACCCCAAAGCTTGGGATCACATCACCATGAAAGAACTTCATCCAACATCCTTATGAGTATAGGTACGACCAAATAGGTATTTGTCAGATCTGTCTTCCTCAAGCGAGGGAAATTTAGGAAGAGAAGAGGAAAGCGAGACATGTAGTATGTCTAAAAGAGGGAGATCAACTAGAGGTCAAAAGATTAAAAGAAAATTTTGTAAACGCATGGAATTTTTTCTTGCTGAAGGGGATTCATGTTCTTATAATGATGAGAGCATAGGAAACATCAAGGTGCCCTTGTGGTACAAACATCTATAGAAACAATGGGTACCTAAGGAACTTCCTCTAATAAACATGGATTTTTGTGTCAACAAGAGGATATATCGCATAACACCATCGTCATTACATGGTTTGGGCATATTTTGCATGGACAGCATAAAGGTTTGTTACAACAAAGTTACTAAATTGATGGAGTATGTCAGACCCTGTTACAGTTACAAAGATTGGATGCAGCTGGTTCGATATACACAAAGTATGCATAGGTATGTATTGTCAACAAATTATATACAACTAAAAGATAAGGATCAAAATAAAGGAGTGGCTATGTACATTGATGAAAGGCCAAAAGCATCAAGGAATATTGCAGGGTTTATAAATAGTACATGACCTGGGTCAACAAATAAGCAACCCAATTGCATATTTGAGGTGCGTGAGGGAAACCATGTATTCATATGTGCGATAAAATCAATAACTGCAAGGGAAGAGTTGCTAATCGATTAAAATTTGAATCGCATACATATAGACACAGTTACTATGGGGGTCGTACATACTATATACCATTTTACCCAACTTCCAATTAATGAGTCCAATATACCATTTTATTATTATGTTTTTTTTCATAAGTCTGTTGGTTTCCATTTGATAATGTTTTTTATATTTAATTTTTATCACTGCGAGACATTGATCATAGGGGGAAGGCTGCATCTTCAAGTGCTTCTACCGAACAGGTTTACCTCTTGTAATTGTACAAATTAGATACGAGAAAAATGTTTTATTATTATGTTTTTATCATAAGTTTATTGGGTTAATTTTGATAATGTTTTTAATATTCTTATACCAGTCTGATGATCAAGGAAAGGCACCAATAGTAGAGGAGAGCATTCATAGGGAGGCGTAGTCACTATTATGCGATGATGACATCGTATAGTCTGTAAATCCTCTGGATATAATAAGGGAGATCCAAAAAAAATGAAATGAAGAAATCTTTCAATTGTTATTCATAGTGCCTCAAAAAAATGAGATAAGAGAAAGGGTTAAAATATTGAGTGAGAGAGCACAAAAGTGGTATGTAAGTTGTCATGAGATCTTTAATTATAACATAAGTTCATTCATGGTTTTATATTTTGTACTCTTTTATGTCATGAACTAAAATATGTGTTGTTTTTATAGGATTTTTTTTTTCCTCATGATGTTGTTGGCCATGATCAAGGTACTGCAGGTGTCACCCATGGAGTAGGGGTTGGTACAAGTGTCAATCATGATCTTCCTATGCATACATCACATCATTCAACCCCATCATCTGTGCCTATATTGTCGACTGAAATGTCAGCCACAAATAGTATGCAGGCATCAGGTAGTGCACCCTCTAGCAGTGAACACATGCCAGAACATGCATTAGGACATGTACTTGGGGATGCAAATGCCACTAATACTAGTGATGTTTTAGCAGCATTTCCTCGATCTTCCTATATTGCTAGTATGGGAACATTCCTAGCCACATTTGTGGTAACCAAGGATTTCGTTCCCATAAAGATAGAGAAGGTCCCGGGTACTTTCAAATGTTTTAATTATTATTATATATAATCCAATTGAAATTTACTTATTGATCACTCTTTTTAGACTAAGGATCCCATGATCATTTTGTAAGAAATGATGTTTTTTATAAACATATAAATGATATCACATTGGAGATCTTTAGGCCCACCATACGTACATGGTGGAATGCCCAAAATCAAGATTTAAAAGATGAGCTTATTAACCGTTTAGTTGTAATGTTTAGTAATAACACATTCAATCGAACCAAGGTCCTTAAGAAAATTGGTACCTATCTAAAGTATATGAGGGACCAATATAGGTCACATTTAGAGAAGAACAAAAAGTACGAGCATCCCCCCATGATTCTGGAGAGGGAGCAGAAGGACCTAGTGCCAGATGGAAAGGGGAAGGATGAAAAGAAAAAAGGAAAGACACCACCAGGCCAAGGAAGGTATGTGATACTATCAATAATGTAATTATATACTGATTAATCTTTCTTTTTACATAATATAATATATTTCAAACTTTTTATAGGTTGCCCGACACATTGAAGGAAACAAAGGAAAGACTAGAAAAACACGAGCAACACAAACTTGGGTATGTGGGTTATATGAAATTAGTCACACGAATTGTAAGTATCAATAAATGAAATATTGCATCCAAATAACAAATTGCAAAAAAAATGGTTTTATCACACCATAGAAGCAAAATTCATGATCTTATGCAAAAATGAAGGGCTTTGAATTCAACAAAGTGCGCACAGAAGAGGACCTGAAGATTGTCTTCCAACAAGGCTATGGAGTCGTGGCTAAATGTCTAAGACTCTTGACTGGGAAAACACAAGCTTCCATTGCATCCAACATGCAAGTAAATAAACTCAATGAATTTTATTTAAAATTGAATACTTGTGCAATCTATTCAATATTAATTTCCACCATAAAGTAATTATGTGCCTATTTGTTTTAAACAAGCAAGCAATGATAATACTACACATGACATTGGATTGCAACCTGATGAGGGTGGAGCACAACCTACAGATGAAGGTCATGGTGTGCATCCTGGTATTGGATGTCTTTATGTGCTATACAAAACACAATATGGATTAATACAATTAAACATCTTTAATTACAATTGTTGTATTAATTAATGTAATCTTTCATGTTTCAACTTTAGAGCATGTAGAGCATGATCAATCTAGACAAGATCAGGAACATGATGTGGTCCCATCAAGCAAAGAGGACCACTCTAATGTTCTTTTAAACATTTTTAATTGCAATTTGTGTATGAATTAATGTAGCCTTTCGTGTTTCAACTCCAAAGGATTTAGAGGATGTTCAACATGTTGAGCATGAGGCTATAAGACAAGATCAGGAACATGATGTGGCCCCATCAGGTAAAGAGCACCACTCCAATGTTCTTTTAATTAATGAAATACTTGTAACAATAATAGTAAAACATATCAATTTAACATTTCTTTGTTATTGCATCAAACCCCTCTTGTAGCGACCTCCACATCGTCAGTACATGACTAGGCATACAATAAGATCACGAGCAGAGGGCAGAACAACTGAAGGGGGGACAAATGATTTAGAAAATGATACTCCACTTCTTTTTTATCTGCAAAAAAATAAACAATTTTTTTTTTATTGTAATCATATTATGACAACCATATTTTTGATAATATGTTAATGAATGTTAAAAACTGATATTTTTGACAACCATATTTTTGATAATATGTAAAAATTGAAAGAATGAATGTTATATGTTAATGAATTAATGTGAATATGTTAATGAATGAATGTTATATGTTATTAATGGATGAATGAATGAATGTTATATGTTATTAATGGATGAATGAATGATTAATGTTATATGATCGAGTATGGGGAATTGAGAGTGATGTGAGGGGGGGGGGAGAGGCCAAATGAGCTTCCACCATCACGTGGTTGTCCCTGTTAAGTAGAGAATATTAAACTATTCTAAAAAAAAAGAGAAGTCAATAAGGTAATACACTTTTCAATATTTCATTATGCTGCACTTTTAAGCTTATGCGATTTTCATTAGTACTCTTTGCTTCAATATGTTACCCTTTATACTTATTTTAATTTATAACACATTTCATATGTTACCCTAGATGACAAATTTTGTAGGGGAATCTATCCACGGATGGATCCCGTGCCTAGGGATATACGAGTTTGGATTAGAAAAACTTGGGATGTACTAATGTAGCGCAAAAACAAAAGAGAAGAGTCCAGCCATTTTAGCACAAGAATTGGCTTGAGACTGGTATGTGGTTCAAACTAGGTCTAGGTATGAGGGGTCTAGGAGAGAGCCCTGTAACACAGCTGGTATTAAATCGTTAAACATACAGATATTGTAATTATGTGGTTAATGCTAAAATCATCCACAATTCGCTATGTGATGAGTAGTTAGTGATGATGTCATGTCATTGTTTGGTAGGTTATTGATTCTGAAGTTGCTCCCAATAATCATCTCTAGTTGCTTACATGCCATTTGATCCATATGAGGGGCACCTTTCAATTTGGGTAGCAATTTTATAGATGATTCTCTTATTTAGTGACCAATGGAATAAGTGAGTGGATGGATTTCTCCGAGTAATCACCTTTCATCTGCTTCATGCAATGATGATAAAATAATCTCATTGGATAGAATTAATATAGTTATGTATTATATGTTGTTGGTTTGGTTTTTGGTTTGGGTTTAACTGTTATTTTTATTTTCTCAGGTATCATATGAGAAAGCACACACATATTTTGCTAGAGATCCATCATAAAAGTGACCTCTCTCTCTCTCTCAGCTCTTTCTCACACACACACACTTTCTCACTCTCACACACACAACTGACCAAAAATAGAATGTACTATTTGGAAATCGTAAATTGTGGATTTAATTTCTATTTGAACTCAATTGTAATTAGGTCGGCTTCATACATTGTGGAAATAATACTTATTTTTATTTGTGAGCTTGGTGTGTAGTTCAATGATGGCATCAACATACTTGTATGTTGTCTTTACACTAACTTTTTCCTATAAAATGTTAAGAACATATTTTACTTTATTCCACTATGAGAGAAGAAGGTGACTATTAGATTTTTTCCCAAGGAGATCTTCACATATTTCAAATTTTACCATAAGTCTTCCATTTTTTCATTCACACCTATCTCAACTATTAAAACCGATTTTATGATTAATCCTTTCAAATTAGTAGATAATTGTTTTCTTTTTGATTGGTTAATGAGGGTTTTTATAGGGATTCCACAACCTTAAGACACAAATTTGTCCCTACTTTCCATGTGTGGGTTTTCAACACTATGTCCATATGCTTTGGGGCTTGCATTATTGCAGGTCATGTGAGACGTATCCAACAATTTCTATGGTAGTTTTTTCCCAAGTCTTCATTGTTGGGTCTTCTACCATTGTTCTTATAAGCTATTTACTCACTATATATATCCAAGACCAATTGTTCACACATTTCAAATTAAAGAGATATAACATATTGGCCAAGCAATATCTATGTCACTCTGATCATGTTTTATGTTTATATTGGCACAATACAATATATCAACACAACAACTAGCAAGCTTCACCAACAAAGACATTGCAGGAATGGCCTATGTGAATGAGGAAGCACATTGTACAATATCGACATAGGCACATTGCATTCATACCAATCAACAGAAGAAATTGGGCTATATATTTTGATTAAAAAGGAACAAATAGAGAATGTAGCACCATAGGAAATGCATATCAACATAACTCATGAAAGTTTCCTCGACAAAATACTCATCGGTCATCGAAAGCCTAACAAGTGACAATTCCTATCTCATATACTACTCCGATGAAGATAAAAGGCTTGTATCAGGGACACAATCTTTTTGTTCTACCGATGGCTTATTCGAGAAAGTAAAAGATAGACTCACTTGAGATTTTGACATGAGGTACATCAATATATTTAATTGGAGGAACACATTGATATCAGAACAATATAAAATGGACTGCTCGATGACACATCTTACACCAATAATATTTAGTTGGGAAAACATATCTCAAGTTACACCAACATAGTGGATAAAATAAGGCACCATCGATGAAAGGTGTGTCAATGGAATTCATCGATGGGAGTATCACCATCGAAAGTAATGAATAACTTTGGGCCTGATAGAACGAAGTCTCTCTGATAGGATTACATCAGATAAGCTACACCAATAAAGGATGCAAGGAAAGACAAATACTTGTCAGAGTGACTTATATCGAAAGATACATCGACCAAATTATTCATGCAAAGAACAAAACCCATACATATAATTGTGTTAGGGAGGGAAGATGTTTGAATGAATATTTAAAAAAAAAAAACTGCAGGGTTTCATCGCAATTTCGATGAACATAGCCCGACAAACCACAAAAAATTGTGACAAGGTTGTTGTACATGCTATGTAGTTTTTGCCATAATGGCAACGATTGTTTGCTCCACCTCATTGGAAAATGGATGAATGTTTGGTTTTTTTTTTTACGATTTCAAATGGGCGTTATGCAACATTTTGTGATTTTTTGTGTTGATAGATGGACGAAGTTATGTTGATTTTGCTACAAATACCACCAAAATTTTATGTGGCGCTGATCGATGATGCTGGGCTGTGGTTTCGACGTATAAAAATTGGTTGTTAAAGCAATGAAAATCTAGCAACGAAATTTAAATCAGTGTTATGTCGGTAAGTCAACAATGTTTTATCAATATGTCACCAAACATCATTGGAATTTGTAGTCAAATATAGTAGTGATTAATTTTTCATAGGAAGCATCATAAATAACTCCACCACAAGCTGCCCAAATATGTTGGTTTCACACCATATAAGAGATTTGATTATGATTTGAAATATCACATATAACAAGTTGATCACCAAGAAAGAACAATACCAACTGTCAAGCATCAAAGTATTTAAATAGGCGGCCACTGCCAAGATTAGCACAAAACCTACAAGTTGTGGAATAAGCACATGTATGGACATGAATACCAAAGACACGTTAACATTCAAACTACTTTGAAAATTGAATCTCCAACTAGCATATTCAAGAAATGTGACTATAGTAGCAAAAAATAAAGCCATTAAATTTCCAAGACATTGGGATTCCATAAGTGGTAACAGTCGCAAAGAATTCACATTGGAGGGAGGCTCATTTTTTGGTAGGATGACATTTGAAGTCCCTTTGACATGGTGATAGCAATAGATGATAGGAGATAATGTAATTCTACGTCGATCGAGGGTCTTCATTGGGCTAATAGGTGGATTTTAGCAAGACTTGGTGGTGAGTCCTTTCAATACTCCGATAAGATGTCAATGTGTCATATCAAAGATACCTATCATTTTTTTGTAGGACAATAAATTGAGTCCCTTCAACTTTTTGATAAGCCTTTAATTAGAGAGACAAGCATATTTTGGTAAAACATCAAAGTGAGTCTCTTCGACGACCTGATGGGAACTAAAAAGAACAATACCAACTATTAAGCATCAAAGTGGGTGATCCCACAATAGTGGTCTACAATTTTTGGCCAAACTAGACATTGAAATAATTTTTTTAACTAAATCTTCACTTTTGGGCACCTACAGTGGCTAAACCATGAGGAATTTGAAGATGATGCAAACTAAAGCTTCATGAAATTTTTTCTATAGATTCTAAATATTATTTTTTCAAAATTTTTGGAATTAGATTGCACTTCTTTTTCCATCTCCCTCGAAAACTAGTTTTTTTCATAAAACAATATTTTTAAAAAGTGACGCTCACCGTATAACGGATAAATTTTTTTCCATAAGGATAAAATTATAATTCTTTTCAATTTAGATTTGTAACTTTGATATCTAGTGTTTCCACTTGGTTAGATAGTTTTTTATTAAATTTTTTTTCTTTAATCAAGTTTTAAAGTCAAACCAATTACAATTCAGACATAGCATGACCGTTTAATGCATAACTTTTTGTCTATATCAAAATTCAATTTATTTTTATGTTGGATCAAGGACTTCAATATCTAGTGCAATCATATTTTTCAAAAACAAAAATTGATAATCTCCTATTTTTCCATGTGCAGAACAGAGAGCTTGATTTTTGGTGAAAAACATATGTTTAGTAACAAAACTAAAAAACAAAATACATAATAAAACCAAAACATATTAAAATTATATTTTTTGGATAGCTCATTTCAAGGACTTGGATAGCTCATTGCAAGGACTACCTGATTCTAATTGGGTCTATGAAGTCTCTGCAATTTTCATTTTCAACCTGAGCTTCAAAGTGCAAAATTTTTATTTTTTTTTGTGAACAAGGTCAAAAATTAGGGAAAGGGTGGTTCGCTTGAACCAGGGGGGATTCGAGTGAACCCCCAAGGGTTTGAGTGAACCAGGGTTCATTCTAACCTTGGTTCATAAAGGGGATTCCATTTTTTTTTGGTTGATTGGTTCGTACATGGATTAAATGGGTTCACTCGAACCCTAGTTCGAGTGAACCCTCTTTTGGTTCATTCGAACCCCCAAGATGAAAATTTTTGGCATGGGGTCACTTTTTACAAGTTTTCCTTCCTCATTTGAATTGTAAACCACTTTTGTGGGTTTACCCAAGTATTTAAATAGTTCGCCACCAAGATTAGCATAAAACCTGCAAGCTATGGAATAAGCACATGTTTGGACATGAATACTAAAGACATGTTAGCATTCAAACTACTTTGACAATTGAATATCCAACTAGCATATTCAATAAATGTGACTATAATAGCCAAAAAGAGAGTTGTTAAATTTCCAAGACATTGGGATTCCATAAGTGGTAACGGATCCAAAAGAGATTGAGGGCATGAAAATTCTCATGTGAACAAAGACTGACATTCCTATTCATAGAAGATCTTGGTTTCTATAAAAAAATAGATGGGTTTATTGGCCAAAGAGTTTGCACGACAATTGGCTTCCCTATAGCAATGGTATACCTGAAATGAAGAGAATTTTTCAAGATGTGATAAGATAGGCAAAAGCAAATAATTCAAATACCAGGAATTTCTCTTTTTGTTCTTGATTGTAGATATCACTACCATAGAATCCTCTTCGAGAATGACATGAGGGATGGAGATTTTTAGTGCCAATTGTCTAGCCTTAACATGTTAAATGCTACAACATTGTTAGTTCCATCTACAAGATGTTCACAAACTACCCCAACAAACTTACCTTGCCAATCTCTTAGCACTACAACAGTACCAAATTTTCCAGGGTTGCCTTGTGAGACCCCATCAAAATTGATTTTGATGAACCCACAAGGAACCCACTCAACCAACTCTCTATCAATTTTGGGTTTACTAGATTGTTATCACGGAATCTAGCAGTGCTCATTCCAT
>VDFB02301910.1:0-23701 GCA_007258455.2 Sequoia sempervirens | reverse complement strand
TAGAGGACAAAATAATAGAACCAAATGTCCAAAGGGAAATTGAGTGAGTACTTCTTCTGTCTCTTTGAGAGGGAGGTGTTCAGAATCCTTTGTATGATTCATTTGTTCATCCCTTGCATAAATATTACCCTAGGGAACATATAGGAGGCTTTTGGTCAGTAACAACAAATCCCAAGAGCCTTTTCATGCATTCGTGAGGTAGAAGATTACTGCAAAGTTGAGACCAGAAGTCGAGCATGTAGAATAAGCAAGTAATCCACAATCCACAACAAGGCATGCAGCAGGCTAGATGAGTATTGTAGAGGTGTTAGCAAAAGATACAATGGATTTGAACGTTTTCACAGAACAACTGGCTTGTAAAAACTTGCAAGATGATAGTTAGATGAGGAAGCATAGCTTCACTCTCATTGATTTTTATCCCATCACGTTTCTATAGGGTATGTCCTTTTCTTAATCTCTCTTTTCATGTGTATTTGATTCATTTGCTATCTTACTTTCATTCAATGCAACTATTTTGTTAACCTGAGCATTTCAGAAAGCATAAGAATGGTATCTTCTTATCACAAACATAGTACTTGTTCACAATAGTAAATAGAAGTTTAATTCAATCTTGCATAGATTAAATCAAAAACATACTCTTTGTTGCACTGTTGGTCCTGTTAAATAATGAAAGGGATATGAAATCTAAGCGAAGGCAAGGTGGGCAATATACATGAGTATGTTCACAATGGCACCATCGATATATGATGTAGATATGAGCCATAGTGTTGTAGTCTAGTATCTGTTTACAGATTTAGATTGTTGTTTTAGTAGCATATAACTTTGGGACAACACATGATAAATTCTTATTGGCAAATTGTGCATTGGAATATCCAAACAAGTATGGATCACAACTATCCCCAGCAATCTGTCAAATTGTTTTGTCTATAAACATACCCTGTATGGCCATAAACTGAGCAATCATATGGCAGTATTTTATTTGATAATTCAACTTAGTAAGGCATACATTTTCTACATCTTTAATCAATCAGAGGGAGCTCCAAGAAAGTATTGTAAATCCTTCAAATAGACACACAACAGACATTACACAAATTACATAATAATGTCTTTTAGTAATTGTGTGAGCCTGTTATTTGAATACAATAAGCAGTGGTGTAAGAATATAATACTCATGTTCTGTCTAAAAGGATTTTCATGGGATTATTTAGTACCGTTTGCATGGAACCAAGTTGCACCACACCATGTGGCACTACAGCTACAACAGCTATTGTCTGCAAGATAACAGTACAATGTATAAAGAACACATCACAGAGTTCTTGAAAAGTGATTATCAAAAAGAAAAAAAACATATCTACATGGAGAGAAGAAAATACCACCCCCCATTGTAGACGTTTGAAAACCCGTTTACTCTCACCTTGATTCCACAGTCAAACTGATTCTGCCATCCAGTTGGGCACTGTAATTTTATGATAGGATAATTAGACAAACCAGATTGACAAAAAAAATCAATTTCTGATGATGGTAAATGTCATGAATTATTCTCCTAGAGAATATTATTAGCTTGAACAGGAAAAGTATAAGGAATCAATCTATGGGATAGCTTTTAGTGTTCTCTGTGACATCACCCATGGGTTATAATGTTCCTTCAATTGCAAAATGAAAATATGGAAAGAAATATGAATGGATAAATTTTCATAAAATAAAATGCTGTCTATTTTAGCTTCTTTAGGAAATAACTAGTAGGACATTCAATTAACATTCTGATGCAAACATGAAAAAGGAATTGTTTCTCACTTGTTAACTTTCCAACCATGAAATTTAGCATGAGCACATCCAGCTTAATTTCATGCCAATAGGATATGGTTAGCTCTCCAAAAATAAAACCAAGATCAGAAGCATCTAGCATCTCATATACATCATAAAAGCATCTGACTTTGCCATGTGAAAATTTCTTTAGTTCGTTTAGGCTATGAAGTCTTCTATCATGTAAGAAAAAGATGATGCACGATTCATCTATATGGCATGATTTATTACTCAAATTGGTTTAAGGGAAAGGGTACTCTTGATGACATTCATTCCATGTTGATAGGTGGCCAATGCAACCAACTTGCACAGACCAAGTGCAGGTCAGTCAATTGCAACACACATAGATGATACACCACATGTCCACTAATTTGAATAGTCAATCTTGAAATATTAATAATAAGTTTGGGCACTATCTATGGCTTTATGGACTATGTAATTAAATAGACAAGAAGCTCCCTTATACTTTCTTGTAGTGCTTCATATTAGCTCTAACAACCCAATAGATTTTAGAAGAAATAGAAGAATACAAGGTAATCAAAGAATTATATAATAATTATAATTGATATAACACATCTTATTAAATTATGCCTGCTCTTTTATATATTAATGTTGGCCATGTGACCACTTCATCTTGAGTATTAAATTATAACAAACCCCTTGAAACAAGAACATGACTTTTTTTAACAAAGAGAAGATTGAGATTGCACTTTTGATAGTCTCTTCGCCCATCAAGAAGTGGTGACAAGTCCATTTGCTTTGGGAGGAAGATCAGACGAGGAAAATTCAGGCCTACCTAGGATACATTCCTCAAAGCCTTCCAAAGATGAATAATATCTTGAAGATGTCCAAGATGATCACTACATCAATCAATCCAAGCGTACACTGATGCCTTCCATGATCTCTATGTAAGACAGGGCTCATTTGAGTTAGAGCAACATTGAGTCTTAAAGTACCGTAGTGGCCTGCAACCATCCATTCAATCCCAACTAAAGCCAGTAAAAGTCAAGATGATGGGGGAAGCCTACCACTATGCAGCAGCCATTAAGGAATTCAATTAGAAGGGCAAGCTGGAATGATCTCCCTACCAAAGAAAACACTGCCTTTGGACAAGAGCAAACTATCCAAGCTGAGTAAATGATGCAACAAACAGAAAGCAACAATCACTCCAACACTGAATGCCATGCTCAAAAGACTTTGCTTACGTAGGTCGAATTAGAGGATGATGAAGTCAAGACCTCAGATAGAATTATTGACACAAATCCCAACATTCTAGTCAACAACACACAAACAACCCCCATAGCCCAAAAGTTGAAGCAATGTGACTATTCCATTCACAAATGTGGGTGCAAGGGCAGCCACCAAATTTTTTGCTTGATGGTGGTAGCATGAAGAACCTCATTTTTGCAGCAGTTGTCAAGCAATTGAATTTGACAACCATGCCTCATCTGCAACCTTCCAATTGGACAAGCTTAGCTCCTACAACACCCAAGGTATACACGTTACTCTCCAATGCTGCTTTTCATATGCTATTCATCCTTTTAAGGAGTTAGTTTAGTTTGTGATGAAGTGCCAATGGAGGTTTGTAATTTACTCCTTGTACATCCATACATGCATAGTCATAACTATAAGTGCATGTACAATATTAATCTTTGCAGCATAGTTGTATTAGTGGGTAGTAAGAGATACCAAGTTCCTAAAGTGAATGCATGCTTGATAGATATCACACCAACTCCAAAGAAGATTATTCCAAATAATAATGCATACTCAACTTTCTACACTTCATTGCC
The DNA here is from genome assembly GCA_007258455.2 of Sequoia sempervirens. Taxonomy (NCBI): domain Eukaryota; kingdom Viridiplantae; phylum Streptophyta; class Pinopsida; order Cupressales; family Cupressaceae; genus Sequoia; species Sequoia sempervirens. The sequence goes on along the minus strand of VDFB02301910.1, from coordinate 20,108 downwards.
AACTAACACGTGAACTATAGTGGCAAAGACAAATCAAATTCTAGAAACCATGTTTATACAGAATAGTTCTATTCCCATGTATAGATTCATCAAAGCAATTTAGCTCCCACGACTAACCAAATGGTTCACCAAGCAAGAGCTAGAGGTTAAGGTTCTGCACCTACTTCCTAAACACAAACACCATTCTCATAGCTTGTAGCGATTATGGTAACACTTGTATGGTTTTCTATACACAAGGGCACCTCCCAAATGCTTGCAATAATGCCAAGATAATCCATCCTGTTATGTGACTTTTTCCCCAAGAGAAGAGAAAACTATGAAATAACACATTAAAATTAAAAGGGAGATAGAAAAATAAAGGATATTATGATCCTTTGGTTAAAAAGGAGATTAATAAAAAAAGATGCATAAAAACTCTTTTAAAAAGGGCGGAATAATTTTATATTTATTAAATAATAATTAAAGGCATCCTTTGTGAATGGGTGTGATGGTTTGGAAACCACCCCTTAAAAGGATATATAAATCATTCATGTGAAACTTGGAAAGGCATAAAGAACATTCAAGGAAGAAGAAAGTGGTTTGGTGAGCTATGGGCATTGTAGAAGGGGGCACACAAAGTGTGTCCAACTCGAGGTACGGAGTGCACTCGGGATTGTCTTGGCTAGGGCTGTTATGCATGTTGAGTAGTTATTATGAAACATGTTGTATACATGTTGAGCAATTACTCTAGAGCATGTTGTATACATGTTGAGTAATTACTCTAGAGCATCGTGTGCACTTGTGTTGAACATTGTTGTGTTAAACCAACACTTGTGTGGGGCGCAATAGTGTGTTGTGTTCCAAAAGGAACTATTTCCTCCTAGATTGTTCCATAGCAAGAGCCAATACCACTTATATCTTCTTGGGGTGAGAATGGCCTTTCCAAAACCTATGATTCAGATAAGTATTAAACTCAATTCCAAGATATTTTCAATTATAAATGAGATGGAGTTGATTTAATTGAATTCTTTAATGATGTTATTTATTCTCTTCAATCATATCTAAATTGTTGAATGCCATATGTATTATTGATGATGTTTTTATGTGCTTAAACCTTTAACTAGGTAACATTGATTAATTAGCATTTTTTGTGCATTTGTATCTAATTTATAGAAATAATTTATAATCTTTAAACTTAATCAATAACACTAATAAATCCGCTACCAAATATATATATATATATTAAAATTATCCATTTTTATACTTGGAGAAAAGTAGCATTTGTAAGGGCCCCTATCCTAATTTTCCCTAGAATTTGCCTATATCTCACAAATGTCAACAAATTAGGGCTAGGGTTTCATTTTAATAAATAAATCTCTTTTAACGATGTAATCTTGGATTGGAATCCTGTATTCACCATATAAACAATATTCCCAAACATGCATATATACATTTGTTAGCATTAATCCACAACAACACATTTATAAACTATCAATAATGCAATCTATTGTGAACTAGGAGGAGTGACATGGTGGGTTCGCTCGAAGCTATATACCAACCTAAGAGGTTACCACAACTCTCCCTGTTGGCGACTTGTGCCTACTTTCCCCAACCATGTCCCAACCTCGGAAAACACTTGCCCACTTGTGGGAACGGGCAGAGCTTATAGGCAATCTTGGCATTTCCACCCCTCCATGGCCCATCCTTTCCTTTAAGTTTGAGCGGATTGTAAGTGGGACTTCCACCCCTCCATGGCTCATCACTTCCCTTGGATTGGGCAGACTGTAAGTGGAATGCATCGCTCTTCTTAGGCCCCTTCCCCCAAGCGGGTTTTTAGACAGTCACATGCAATTCATTTTAAGATTTACAAGCAATATGCGTACATATGTTGTAATGTCCCCTTCTCAACTATGATCTTTCTAGTGACCGTTAGCCTATTCTGGAGACCCGTAGGCTATTCGAAAGGTGAAATTAGGGTTTCATGTTTCGAAGGATGCTCTTGCTGGAGGTTGGTTGTTTCAGTGGCGGATTCTTTCTGGGTTTTCAGAGAGCTTCGCAGTGATATATTGTTCTTGGCATTCTGAGCAATTTCAGGAATTTACTATTTTTAGTAAATTCTATTTCTGGCAGTGTTCCTGTTGGGTTCGGCATGGTTGACTTTCTACTTCACGCTGATCAATTGACTTGCTCATTTATGGCTTCGGGGCACAATTGGAGAGATAAGTCGAGCTATTTAATTAAAGTCATGTTTTAATGTTATATTTTAACGTTGAACCCCTTGGCCTAGCTTCTTCACTTTAAGTCTTTTTAAAAGATGTTCTTTAAGGGTGGCGCTTCATTAAAGGAAATTAATTATATCTTTTATAAAGAAGTTTAATCCAAGCTTTAAGTGGCCGCCAATTTCAAGGAAGAATTAAAGTGATATTAAACGACAAAGTTTTGCTTAGAAAAGTGGGACGCCACCTGTGGAAGAATTAGGGTTTGACATAAAAAGGAAGATTAGGGTTTCGAGAAGAGTCAACCGAAAATTATAAAAGGAAGCCTTTGGTTCTCATTCAGATCATCTTTTGTCTACAAGAATGTTATGCTGCCGGATTGGCTTTGGGATTGCTTCGAGGAATGTACGCCTCCTAGCTTGGCATTGCTTCTCGCTTGAAAGATAGCGACTAGTGGTGAAATAGTCTAGTTTGTGAGTTTGCATTGGGATTTGTGCATTGTAATCAGCTTGTGGCTTTTAGTTCAGTTTTGCATATTAGAGATTTTCCAGAATTGCATTTTAGTTACAGCAGATTGTTGTTTTAATTCATAAATCAAAAAATACAAAAAAAGTCTTTCTGGGTATCGTTTGTATCTCTCTGTCTGGTAGGGGCGACCCTTTGTCCCAAGTTACAGAATTTTTAGAGAAGTATGCAATTTTTAAAGTCAAATCACTCCTCTTGCTGGGCCGTACCATCTGTACTTGCATTGATTTCCGTGCATAAATAATATAAGGTCTTTTGCTGGGGTTTCAGTGTTCTAATCTGGTCGCCATCATTCTAGGATCATCTTGCATTTTACTTTGTGGGATTTGAGTGAGTTTGGAGAGAGTTGTGAGTGAATTTGTGAGTTACAGGGCTGCTGTTCGTGCACGTGGAAAATGGGACTGTCACAAATCAGATTGTCAGGTTGGCTCTAATCATTGAGTTTTTGATCTAAGCTTTATCTTTCAGTGAAGGAAACTCCATATATATTGTTGTAACTCCATTTATCTCGTGATTCACATTGATAGCAAGGTTTTATCTTCATATTGTAAGTTGGCAGTAGTACTGACAGCGGTTGTTGTTCTTGCTTACCATGATTTGTAATACTCAACTCTTCATTCAGTAATTATAATTGTATTTCCTTCATCTCCGCCCTATGGTAGCTACTTTCCCACTTCGGGTCAGAAAGCACATTCTGGGTGTCGAGTTACTTTCAGTATTCTAGCTTATTTCCTTTCCAAAGCATTGTAATTCTTAACACTCCGCCATATGGTCGCCTCAATTCCATACTGGATTGGGTAGCACATACTTGGTGTTGAGTTTCTTTCAGTACTTGTAGTGTAGAAGATCCTCTGACCATATGCACGCCATCATCGGCGCCATTCTTGGTTAGAGTTCCTTCCAGTTCTGTTTCTGCATTCAAATCCTCTGACCAATGCTCACACCTTGCCCACATCGGGATCCTGGTGTACATTCTGGTTAGAGTTGCTTCAACAACGTTTGGGTTTAGATCTAACCTTAACGGGTGCGTTTGGTTTGTAAACTGTTGTTGAAAAACGAAAAAATTCGGCTCGGAATATTTCATATGTAAACAATGATTTGCAAAAAAGAGCAATTCGTGGTGATGAATTGGATTGAGTCTCTTGGTTTCCCGAGCTGAATATTTCTTCTCCTTAATCATTCCATTCTGTTCTCCACACTTGCAAGATATCATTAGTGTGAATTAAACAAATAAGAATCTACTTTCCATACTAATGTTAGAGAATCATAATTACTTATAAGACTCAATAATGGTTGTGTCATGACCCCTATTTTCAATAATTAATTTTCAATTTAATATTACTATTTCAATGATCGTTGACCAAACTTTGACTCACGTGCGTAACGGGAATATACTCTCGGCAGAGAGAGTATATCGAGGAGGGGGTGTCTAGTCGACTAATGGCGACCTATGGTGAAAGGAATCTACACACATAGGCACCTAGTTGGCATTATAGTTGTGTTGGCGTTTAAATTCGCACCTCTAGAATGCGTATTTGAAACGGACAGCTACGCACAATAAAATTGCTCTTCAAATTAGGAGGGGAAGCTCCCTCTTGCTGATGGTGTTGAAAGAAAGTAAACTAAAAACTAAGTTGCCTATCTTTTTGATCAGCTAGAGCAAAAGGTTTATTAAACACAAACGCTGCAGCTGAGATTTTCTGTTTTAAGAACTTCAACTACGACTAACTTAAGCTAAAGACGTTTCTAACTTCTCAAGTAATACACAGAGCAAGAGAAACTAGAAATGAACAAGGTTGATTCTCTGAAAAAGTGCTTCAATAAACTCTTTTCCAACAAACATCTACACACTTCAATGTAAGCTGAAATTAAGATCATAAAAGCATAATACAAATAATGGAAATCTGAGATATTATACCAAGGCAAAGGAGGCTCATGATTTTATTTCTCAAACTTCTGGAACAAAAGATTATCCTAACACATGCCCGGAACAAGAGCTTGCACCTAAAGAGGCTTGCAAACTTGTTCTTACACGAAGAGAACAACAATTACAATAACTCCTTGTTGGCTAAAAGAGACTCAACAATTCGCTATCATAAAACAATTGAACAACACTTGAATAACAAATAGAAGGCACAATAGGCTCAGCGTTTTGTTATCACTAGCATGTTTAAAGAAAACTAATGAGCAAAGGCTCTTATTTATAGGCAAGCAGAGGAGTAGGGAACCCTAAAATCTCCTTGCTTTCACAATCTAGGGCTTGCTCAGCAAGCAAGCTTTATTTCTAAATCTAGAAAGAAGATAACATCTAACACCAACTATTACATTCATCTTCTTTCTCTTCTTCAAAGAATGGATAAGAATTGGTCCAAGAATAGAAAGAAAGTGGAAGGAAAGCTTCTAAAAGAAAGCTGCTTTAAATCTCAATCACATCCGCTAAAAAGCAGGAAACTGTGTCCCGGTTCGGTGCATCTATCCCATTAATAGCAAAATTGCGTTTTTCCAAGATATCTTCTCCATTTGCAATTGATCTCAGGAAATCTTCGACCTCATTGGCCGCTTTTTCAAATCTTGCCGACATCATGGCAAGGTGACTCATTCTCCCGCCAACTAGATTGCTGCTATCACAGCTACGAACAACACTTTGAAATTGAGCTTGCACTTCTCAAGCCCGACGTAAGAACCATCTTCAAGACTGTACCAAGAAGGAATCTTTGTAACAAACTCATTAATGAAAAGAAGAGCTTCGATCACCCTTTGTCTGTAGGCAATAAACTCTTCACATATCCTCTCGTAAGTTTTAACCTTGAAAACATGACGCTCTCTCCAAGCAAGGATCTACCTCTTGTGTTCTTTTGAAGCCGCTGAACCATAGGCTGTATCTAAATCAGCAATGATGATTTCATGCCTTGGTTTTACTTCGGCCATTGATTGTTCAAACCCTTGGATACCTTGACGTAGCTCATGAGCATTTTCTCTCAACTAAAACATCCGTGCCAAGATCTCCTTTCCTCTGACAATGAAACTCTCGATCCACTCTTGAGTTTCTTTCCCACAAATAACCAACTGTCTTAACTGATGATGATCAGCTAGTGTCTCTAAGACCTGGGGCAGCAGCTGGGTCGCCTGTGAAGTACCTTGGACAAGATTAGAAATGAAAAGCCTGAGTTGCTGTATTTCAGCCTTGAGGGCTACTTTGTCTTCTCCGTCCTTGATCACTCTTTCTTGAAGGCTTTCAGACACAACTCTGAATAGACTCACATCTGCATGTCTGCTATTTTTACCAAGATTAGCCTTGACCATCACGAAGTCGTCCATCTCAACTTCATCTCTGTTTTTGTCCTTTGGAGGCAATGCAGTCTCCATGACTATCTCGCCATCAGGGTTCCTATCAAAGTGAACTTGCTTCTTTGCTTTCTTCTTAGGACGTTCCTGATAGATGTTATCAAGGTCATCAAAATTCACCTGATATGAAGGTCTTTTTCTCACCCTTCCCAAGGAGTTCTCAAGCCAAGACACGGTAGTATCTTTACTAACTTCCTTAGGAGGTACAATTGCAATTTCTTCATCATCTTCAATATCAAGGTCAATGTGGATTGGTGAAGACCCTGTCAGTGGTATGGAGTCATGTGCTAAGGGCGCTTCTTCTATCTCCTTCTGAGGTATAGGTTCTTCTCGAGGAGCTTCTGCTTCAACCGTTGATGGCTCCTGTATGACTATGCCTGAGAAGTCTAACCTCCTTCTTACATTTTTGGTTGACCTGTTGCCCTTCACAACATCTTGAGACTGACTTACACCTTTCCCTTTTGATTGTGCTCTAGAAGAGGAGGGAAGTGACGGCTGTACTCTTGGCGGCTTTTCTGCTGGTATGGATTTCTTCCTTTTAAGCATCTTCTTGTCCAATGACCCTGTTGAGTAAGGTGATTATGATGGCAATCTCATCTCTGAACTTCCCTCGCCCGACATTCTTAGGTAAAGTCTTATGTTTCTCCTTCATCCACCTCTGTGCAATCTTCTTGCTATATTTGTCCTTGTGCATTTCCCACATCCTTTCACATTCACCCTTTGAGATAGTGACACTTTCAGGCCAAGGGGGAATGGAAAAGCATTTCTCGATCATATTAGACTTCAAACTGCAAATCAATCTGCCATCAATTGATTGAATCTCCCTTGTAGTCGGGTTGTACTGCTTGATGGAAGCGATTACGAACTCAAGGCTCTGAACTGAAATAGGAATAGACGCTGCTGCGAGGAGTCCAGAGTGTCCTAGGTTTCTGATTGAAGTGTAGCCTGCGCTCTCTAAAGCGTGTAGATCAAACACCGGCTTGATGTGATGCAAGTCCGTCTCAGCTGTTTTGATGTAATCATGATAGAGAGCTGATTCAGTCTTGAAAACATTAGGAGTATACTCTATTTCGAAAACCTTGAAGAATGACTGTAAACTTGCCTAGGTTCAGACAAGTTTTGAGCAACTTACTATTTTTAGAATGCTGATTTTTCTTCCTCCAACGGACAAATTTCTAAAAAAAATTTTGAGATGGTTTTGCTTAGAATTTTGTTGCAAGACAACCTAGATCGACCGTTTTTGAAAATTTTGATTTTATACTGAAAAAGCAGCAAACCCTAATTTCTTCAATTTTTCATGAAAAAAGCTGGCACTTGGGTTTTGTTCAGAATGCAATTAGAAATGGACACAGTTGATCAAATTTGAAAAACACTGATAGTTGATCGAAAAAGGAGCCAACCCTAGAATTTGAAATTTGTTTGAAAAATGTTGTGATATGGGTTTTTCTTCAAAAGACTGATTTGAGAGGACCCATATGATTAAAAACTGAATGCACTGAGGATTTCACTGACATGTAAAGCAAAAAGCAGCTGCTGCAACTTGATGAATTTCTTGAAAATTTCTTCAGAAGAATGAGATGATAAGACCCAGATGGCTGAAAATTTGAAAATCTTGGTCTTCTTGAAAAATTTGATCTTCTGGATGAAAAAAGCTTGAAAAGGCAAGGCCTTATGCTGCTGGTCTGAAAAATTTGATGAAGAATCAGCAAACTTGAGTTCTTGAATCATAAAATATCACTTCAAACTTGCTGCTCCAACTTTCTCCTTGGAATGCTACCTGCAAAAATAATGAAAATTACATTGAAGAGAGGCGTTAAATAGACTTAGGGTTTGAATTAGGTTTGCTTTCTTTTGCTTTTATCTTCAAAACCCTAAAATTGGCTTGTTCAATGAACTTGGACATCCTCATCCTCTTGCAATTTTGAAATTTTTGAAAATCTTGTAAAATTTCACTAAGGCATGGAAAGTGGGGCGCCCTTCTTGGCTAGGGGCGCCCATTTACTTCACAGTTAGTCATTTTTTTTTAGTTTTTCAACTTTTCACCATTTTGACCTTCTACTTTGATCTTGATTTCTGGCTTCCAGATTGATCCGATGAACGAGCTGGATGATTCATCGCGTAGCCTGACTAATTCTGAGAAGATTGTTCTGTTGGTGCCTCTGACGGAAAACTTCGTTTTGACCTTCAAATTCATGGAAGTCTATTTCTTCCAGGGGCTCCGAACTTTCACAGTGTTAGCCATTTTTATGATTTTCAAGTTCTTCCTTTTCCCTTTGATCTTCTGATGAAATCTCTGTTACGGGAGCTACGCTGGTCCAATTGACTGGCTGACAGGCTCGCTGGATAGCTTGGCTGAATTTAACGAAGTGATCTTAGAGGTCTTATCAGTAAATTCCATCATTTCTGGCCTCAAAAGTTTGGGCGCCTATTCTCCCTTGGGGCGCCCATGTTCCTTAGAGTTAGAATATTTTTCATTTTCTTCATCTTTTCTCTTCCACAAATGACCTTGCCTGATCTAGTGATCCGGAGCTCAGATTGGCTAACGGTTGGACTCGTCGCGAAGCTAATAAAATTTTGAGAGGGGTCTTCTAGGAGTCATATCTACAGAAAGTTGAATTTAGGCCTTCAAAAGCTTGGGCGCCCTTCTTGGCTGGGGGCGCCCAACTTCACTATACTTAGCCATTTTTCATAAATTTCACCATTGATTTGAACTTTTGAAATTTCACTCTCTTCAAACCCTCTGTTTAGCCTTTTACATCTGGCAATTGCCATCTCGGATTGACGTGCTGGAACTCTTGTTGAAAAGCTTGATCAAATCTGATGAAGTCACGTTAGAGCTTCACTGGCAGATTCATCTGTTTGGACACTCAAAAACTTGGGCGCCTTTCTCCTTCAAAGGCGCCCATGTGCTTCAGACTTAGAAAAAATTTCATTAGATTTATCTTCAGATTCAAACCTTCATTTTGTACCTTCAACTTTGATCTGAATTCTCAGGAGATTGACCTGTCCAATGCCTTGACAAAGATATTCGTTGCGAAGTAGACTGAATTTCGGAGAGATTGAGCATTTTAGCAAACCCTAACTGCTGGATTAGGACCCTTAAAAAGATGGGCGCCCTTCTTCACCAGGGGCGCCCAAAGTTCCCAGACTTAGTCAAATTTTGATGATTTTCATTCTTTTTCATTCCGACTTTTGTTTGGATCTTCCCTGTTTGATCTCGAATCCCGGATGACTGGATGATCCGATGACTGCACCGTTGGATTCGTCGCGAAGCTGGAAGAAAACTGAGCAACTTTGATTGGAGGCTCAAACCCTAATTTCAACATTTAATACCCTAAAAAGATGGGCGCCTATTCTCTCCTGGGGCGCCCATGACAAGCAGTGTTAGAATATATTTCACAGTTTTCACCTTCTTTCCTCGTTCTTCGTGCTTGCTCACCAACTCACCTTCTATTGAACACCTAAGTGTTGAATCTGATGCCTGGCAGCTGACTGACCTCCATTGATGACCTCAGAGCTCCTGATATACTTCTAAAAAAGCAGAACAAACCCACTAGGGCAAAACTGATCTTTTTGATATTCTGATTGCACCAGCCTGATACGGAAGTATTTTGAGCCAATCAAAATCAGTTTGAACTCTAACGGACCAACTTTCTATTTTTAGAAAGTTTTGCCGGTATCCGTTTCAAAAGAAACCCAGAAAAACCCAGAAAAAGTTACTATTTTTAGAAAATTTCTAAAAATAGCAGTTTTCCTAAAACGTAGGGATGAAAAACTGAGATCTGGGTTTTGTAGATTAGGTCGCTTTGAGCAGACCCAGATCGTTAGATTTTGAAAATTTTACATTTTAATCCCTCATGCAAGACACGCACACCCAAATTTTGACCTTTTTGACAAATTTAACAAGACTTTTACTCATTCCTTCAAAATGTCTAAGTGTAACAAAAATTTTAATTTGGGGTACAACAAGTTGCATTTGTCTTTGCATAAATAAATTATGTCAATAAATTGCTTCTCGTCTTTGGTAGAAAAATAAATCACCCTTATGTTTTATAGTTGTCATTTAATTAAATTGTTAGTTAAATATTAATATGCTCTTATTGAAATAAAAGTAGATTTAATTTATTTATATATATTGGTTTTTATTAAAATTGTATATGAAGGAAATAAATTATATTTATTTATTATTTAGATAATTGTGTGTGTGGTAAAATAAATTGTTAAAATTATGTTTAGTTATAAAAATCTATGCATGAAATGAAATTAGGATATTTATTCTTTTTGACAACAATAGAGATAAATAATAGAAAAAGAAAGACAAGAACTTAGAAATAAACCAGAAAGAGGAGAAAGAAAACAATAGAAAAATAGAAAAAGGACTTAAATTTAGAAAATAAAACACAAAAACAAAGCAAATAAAAATAGAAAAAAAGAAAGAAAATAATAAAAAGAAAATGATCTCTCATTCTTTCTACACACAAGATTGATTCATGATTTTCAGTCTGGAAAAACGAAGATCGAGGAAAGGATAAATATAGAGCAGTTGAGAACCACTGGGGACTACGGAAAAATCCTATGCTGCCTACCTCAGCCGTCTCACGTACCCGCACAGTAGTTGGGAGTTAAGATTTTCTTGAGCATAATCTTAAGGAAAAATATTTTCGTTGATAGTATATTTTTATGGGTGAACGGAAGCAGGTTAGGCGTGAGGTGTGAGGAGTTGAAGTCTGCTCGCTGTCACTGTATCAACATCATTAATGGTACAACTCAATTTATGCAGAATATTGAGGTAAGTAACTTACCATGATTTCTATTTTAAAATAAAACAAGAATTCTGAGCATAGCCATATCAGCTGCTTGTGATATCGATTCATTCTAAAACAATTCCATAACAACTTCAAGCAAGTATGTTCGAACCCCTAATGAAATAGATTAAACTGTATGATAGAATAGAGGGATTTTAAAAGTATATCATATGAGAGGAAAGAATTAGGCAGTATAAGATTCAATGAAAAAAATGACTCATCTTTCTAGCATCAAGGATAAAGTGAGGTAATAGTTTATATTTTTACCTGCTATCATATTGTGATCTTAATAAGACAACATTCATATCAGTAATAACCATCGAGGGCAGCCTTTCTCTGAAAGTGTCAAAAGCAACAAGGCAATCCCAAAATTTAGTGAATAGTGAGACAAAGTCAATCTCAGTCTGAAGATCCCAAGTCTAAAGGAGATATATCGACTACCAAATTTGCATGATAATTTTTGACCTGCACATCATTAAATGTTTAGTTGTTTTAGCTTCGTCTATATGCAAATCTACATGATAGTTTAGACTGATTGTAATAGCGCTCCATTCGCTGATCTTCACTTCTTAAATATCATGTACCACCTATCGCTTCAGCCTGTGCTTCTATCATGGCGGCCTTGATATTATTCAATCGGCCTTATATATATATAGGGAAACATTGACATGATTTCCAACAATGCTTGGAATGCATTTCATGTGCAGATGAATAACAATGGCCATCCTCAAGGCAATGGTTTACTTGCTCCTACTAATCACACTGCTCTCTACCCTAGCATCTGTGAGCCCAGTGGTATTGTCTGATGTTGTTCGCCAACGATGTGCGAACTATAACTGGAGAAGTGTTGAATATGTGCCTCCTGCTCCTATTGATGGACAAACTTCACTATTGTACTGGCTTCAGTACAATGCTAAATCTGATTTTCAATCTCGCATCAATTAGATGTGGAGAATGATGAGGGATGATGGGTTCCCCTTTCGGCCACTTTCCACTGCCCTTGATACTCAAGCCATGCAAAAGATGCTCGATTTTACCGCCACACTTTGTTAAGGCAAGTTGGTCAATGCTTTGCTGATTCTCAATGTAGTGAGGAGCGGTGGCCCTCGTGTCTTGCGTCTGAGGATGCTTCCAAGATGACACATTCCTATAATGTCAATTTGTACATTACTAGGAAATTGAACCTCTTCTTCGGATGAGGTAAGTATATATATATATATATATATATATATACTCTCTTGTACTTAAATAGTAATGGAGGGGTCTTTTCCCTCCACTGTCAATTTTGTCTTCCCGTGTTCACTCCATTTTAGGGGACTAGGACTCAAATCTCCTTAGTTTGCTAATGATGTCTAAATGGTTACAATTAGTATTTGCATGATATCTTAATGATAATTGATAATTGTTATAAGATTGTTTATTGGATTTGTTTAGTAGTCTTTAAGTTGAATTTTAATTGATAAATGTAATGTCCCCTTCTCAAACCTGATCGTTCATGTGACCGTTGGCCTTTTTTCTGGAAACCCGAAGGCTAGTCGAAAGGTAAAATTAGGGTTTCCTATTTTTGAGGAGGTCTTTGCTCAGAGATGGTGGATTCAATGGCGGATTCCTTCTGGGTTTTCAGAGGGCTTCGCAGTGGTATGTTCATCTCGGCATTCAGAGCACTTTTGGAATTTACTATTTTTAGTAAATTCTATTTTTGGCAGCTTTCCAGATAAGTTCAGCTCGGTTGACTTCCTGCTTCAGTTGGTCAGATGTTTGGCTCAGTATTGGCTTCAGAGCACCTTCGGAGGGATAAGCTAAGTCATTTAATTAAAAAGTCACGTTTAAATATTATATTTTAATGATGACCATGGGCCTAGATTAATGACTTAAAGATGTTTTTAAAAAAGGGGTCTTTGAGGGTGGCGCCCTCATTAAAAGAATATTTTAATTATTGCAAAGTCAAAGCAAGGATATGAAGGGCGAAATTATCAAAGCATGATATTTATTTAAAATATCAAATCTTAAGCCATAAAGGAGAAGTACGCCATCTTGAGGAGATGAGAGGTTTTGACCTAAAAGCTGATTTTAGGGTTTCGTGAAGTCAAACGAAACTTATAAAGAGGAGTCTTGTGCATCATTTTGGGGATCTTTTGTCGACTATACTGTTATGCTGCCGGATTGGCTCTGGGACTGCTTCGAGGAATGAAGGCCTCCTAGCTTGGGCATCACTTCGTGTTTGCAAGACAACATCTAGTGGTGAATTTCAGTCTATTTGTGAGTGCATCTTAGTTCATTCATTTTGTGTTCCGTTTTGCATTGTTAGATCTTATTTGGCATTCTAGTGTTTCAGCTTTTGCATCAATTAAATACAGCAGATTCATGTTTGTAATCACAAGTCAAAAAATACAAAAAAAGGAGTTCTGGGTATTTGTCATTCCTCATTGTTTAGGAGAGGCGAACCTTTAGTTCAAATCTCAGATTTTATTGTTAAGTATTGAATTTTTAAGAAAGGGTCGAACTTTCCAGCAGGCCATACCATTTGCATGTTGCATTGATTTCCGTGTAAATTAAATATTAGCTTTTCAAAGCTGTTTCTGGCTTTTAGTCTAGGCGCCTCCTCATCATCAGCATTTTGCATCTAAGAATAGGCCATTTGGGTAAGCACCGAGGGAGTTATGAGTCATTTAGTGAATTCTTATGTTGCTGATTTATAGATTTAAAAGTACAGATCTGTCAAGAACAGTATACAGAAATCTGCATCATTCTGATTTGTAATTGGCTTTGTGGTTTCCTTTGAGCTTGTAACAGAAATAATGTTGAGTACTCTATCTGGAAAGAGTTTAATATATTGACATTGCAGGCAATAGTTATTTAATGTAAACTGGCAGTAGTACTGACCAGTATCCTTTAATATTGCTTGTCATTAATTGTAATTCACGTTCTTACTATCTATATTAGCGAATTAATTATAACTCCGCCCTATGGTAGCTACTTCCCATTTTGGGTGAGCAAGCAAATTCTGGGTGTTGAGTAGTTTCAGCTTCAGCATTTTCATTTCAAGCTTTGCTTTCTGTAATCACTCCGTCATATGGTCGCCCCTCACTCCGCATTGGATTGGGTAGCACATACTTGACGTTGAGTTCCTTTCTGTATTTAGAGTAGAAGATCCTCTGACCAATGCTCGCCATCATCGGCGCCATTCTAGTTAGAGTTGTTTCATTGCACGTTTTGGTTTATCCATCTAACCTTAACGGGTGCATTGTTTGTAATTGGAAATCGGTTAATCTGAAAAAATAAAAAAATTTGGCTCGGAATATTTCAATAAATGAATCAGTTAGCCAATACTTAAGTGGGACCGATAATTAACACTAAACCACGATGAATATTAAGATCATAGCAAATGATTTATTGTTGTCTCAATCATTGAAATTTGTTTTAGTTTATCAAGCCCTTTTCTCTATATAATTAGATAGGTGAATCTTTCTTGCAAAGTAAATTGAGCTATTGATTTTATAAGAACGTATACTCATATATTCTCTAGCTTATGTATGTATTTGCATACATACATGAGCTTTACCTTCTTTATTTAATTCATTGATCGTATATTGTACCGGCCTTCTTAAATGATGTCCTATGATTTGGGGTTATGTATGCAATCATTTACTATAGGGGTTGTTTTGTGTTTGTTGTTTCATCCATAGTTTGCAAACTCAGACTCAGCACGGACTCGGGACTCGACACGGACTCAGGAAAAATCTCGGCTAGGACTCGGCAAAAAAAAAACCGTAGTTTTACAAAAAAACAAGAACAAAATTACAAATTAATGCATTTAGAGAACATAAGAGCCTAATTTGATTATCAAACACTCATAATTCAAAGATTAGACACGTCATATGATCATCAAACACTCAATAATTGAAATTTAATCATTCATAGTCATCAAATACTCATAGTTTCAATGTATAACATCATAAGATTATAAATGTTTACATATAATCCTGGCTTCTTTCAACCCCAATTCAATTTGCAGACCTGTATTTCACAAAATCGATTGTTAAAATGAAAAGAAAAGTTAAAAAAAACATGGGTTTTTAACCCTTTTCAACTCCCAGCCATGCAGGAGAGTCCTGGATCGGGACTCCCAAGTCCAACCTCAGGACTCTCCTAGACTCGACTCGGCTGGCTAACGGACTCCCGAGTCCGCAAGAGTCTGCAAACTATGGTTTCATCCATTTATGAGTTAAAATGCAGATTAAAAGGTGATAAAAGATAGTTACAGCAGTGACTCGAACAGGCAGTTATGAGAACAGTTGAAAGGGTTTATTTGATGGTTTTGTTTGATGACAAGTGGTAGCATTACATCTGTTATTGTTTATTATATAAACAGTGACTTGTCATTGTTTCTTGTTCGATGCTTTATAGAGACATATCTTTTGAAGTTGTAAATTAGAATTCTAAAATGAATATCTTGTAAACTGTATGCGAAACAATGGGGTTATTATCTGACATGTTTTATATGTTAAAGATTTCAGTTCATATGAATCTTTAGGATATGAAATGTGATAGTATTAAGGAGATAAATGTTATGTAGAGAAACAGAGTGATCCTTTGTAGTTGATTGCTTTATTATTCAGAAATTTGTAATGAAGTTGTAAATGGTCATGTCAGTGAGACAGTATGATCATTGCCAGTGAGGCATCTTGTAACCAGTGAGATTTTGTAGCTAGTAAGGCATTTCATTAAGCCAATGAGGCATTTTTACGAGTGGTTTTTCATCCCTATGAGGGTTTTCCACTCATGGAAATCACTATGTTATGGTTCTTTTGTGGATGCATTTATGATCTTGTTGTCTCTTTAATTTGCATTACAACATTTGAATTTATATGTATTGCTATTGTGTAAGCCTACATGGCTAAATTTTGTAAAGGCACAACCTTGTGTTGATATACATATTGACTCATTAATGTATGAAAATAATGATGAGGTTATTTAATTATTTCCTTTTAGCACCATTTAATAATCATCTTATACTATCTAATTATTTTGGGTATTGATTTGATTATCGAAGGTTATTTTTAGTAAGTGAGATTTTCAGACCTTACATTTGGTATCAAAGCCCCCAGGCTCAACACTCGGGCCTCGAGTCTTCTATGCTAAGGATGAATTATAGTATATGAACCTGTTGTATTGAATGGAGAACCCTAGTTATGGGCCAAAGAATTCTTTTGACGAGTTGGAATCTTGGTGTTTCTTAGATGGTTAGTTGGAACCGAGTAGAAGTTTAGACGTAGTTCGATCATTCAAGAACTCTAGAGGTGTGAGACCCCTTTGTGTTAATTGTGTTTTCAAAGGACTTGCTAGTAAGAGTAATGGTGACTATTTGAAGTAAGCAAAGATGGATAGTATATGGTGACAACCCATGAATGATAATGTGGCAATAAAAGTGAATTAATAAGAGAAGTATATTGTGAAGAGAGACCTCTCTGATGACGTAAAGGATAAACAAGTTGAAAGATACAAGGAAAGGAGAAAAGATGAAATTTTGATAAGAGGAAGAAGGAAAATCATTTGTGAAGTAAATAAAGTGGATAATAACAAATAAAAATTGGTTGAGCCTTCTCGAAGGTAGGAAACCTAAGAGGGATGTTTTAAAGGTGAGAATGTTTGTAACAGTACTAGGCTCTAGGCAAGTTGATTGTTGAGCAACGTCTTATTCTTACAATATTGGATCTAGTAGAATCCACAAGATCTTTTGAAAATGCAAGGTTCAGATGCCTTAAGAATCTTCATGGGTGATTCATGATGGAAGTTGATTAGATAAATATCTTGATTTGTCTAATAGACAAGGCAGAAGTGATTGATGTGATGAATCATGTATGCTTGAATTGTTATTAGTGAAAGTAGTTCTACATATGTACTATATAAGAATGATACTTGTGCAATAATGCACTTCTCATGCTCTATGCAAATGACACATCTGTATGGGTGATTGTATTCATATCATAGAAAAATTGTTGCCTTAATTATACTTATATTTATATTTGAACAAGAAATGTTCACTATACTTATACTAATGTGAGTGATGCATATTTCATATTATTGTTGTCTTTGTGCGAGTGATGCACTAGAGTAAGTTATTGATTCCTTTGCGCGGATAAAGCACTTGAGTAATGATTACATTCATAATTTGTGTGTGAGATATACTTTTGATACTCATTGTGTTTATTGGATCGAGTAATGATCACTATAACTATACTATTGTGATTTATGCATATCTCACCTTTTGTGCAAGCGATGCACTTACCATATTTATTGTATGTAGACTTGAACGAGAAATGTTCATTGTATGCGATGCATATACCATATTTTGTGCCAATGAGGCACTACAAGTAAATTATGTATTCATACCCTGTGCGAGTTATGCACAAAGGGGTTCATGTATTCTTTTGTTAATTAATCATTCTATGTGCACTTGTGCGTGTTATGCACTATCATGTTATTTGATCTATATTTTTATGCAATTTGAGAAAGATTATTCTTGTTGAATGTGTTGTGTGTGATAAGCTTTAAGCTTACCTTCTGGAACAGGATGCCGAATGTGGGTTAATAGAGAAGGTGATCCTCTTTTTCAAGATCAACCACTTTTTGTATTTATGCTTTGGCCAAAGCTATATTCTACCATTGAAATAGATGGATAATGAATGCCTAGCTTCTATGTTATATGTTTCTTTGCCACATCCTGTATGCAATCCGTGGTAATGAACTGGACTAAGTCTCTTGGTTTCTCGGGCTGAATATTTCTTCTCCTTAATCATTCCATTCTGTTCTCCACACTCGCAAGATATCGTTAGTGTGAATTAAATAAATAAGAATCTATTTTCCATACTAATGTTAGAGAATCATAATTACTTATAAGACTCAATAATGGCTGCAAGCATCATTATTGCATAATTGTACATATATATATATAATTACAAGGAACTTACTCCCCTTATTGTCCTTCATATATCTCTTATTGGATCATCTCTTGATTCACCTGTGTCTCCTATTGATATCTGCTCAGGTTCCAACTGATATTCTATTCTCTACCCTATGATCCGATGAGGAGATGACTCCCTGCTCTCCATTCCTTCCTTTATCCATTCGATAGAAATCTGCCATAATTATCTTCTTTAGATTCCTGATATGAAGATCTGTTGATGTTGAATCTGATATATCTTTCTTTTGTTCTCACTCAATTTCTGCTCTTGAAAATGCTAATCGCTGCACTCTATATATAATTCGCTGCTCTTTATAATATCCATTGTTGCTGTTTATATCTTGTTTTATCTCCCCATCGGCCTTATCAAATCTATATATTTATTAACTGCATATATATATTAATTGCAAAGACCTTTCTCAATCTCTTCAATGTCTTAGTTGTTTATGAATTGTCTTACTTCTGCCTTCAGCCTGTATTAAAATCCCTATCTGTTCGATGATTTTCTGATTTAATAATCAGAGGGTGTTCTTCTCATTCTTCCCTTCCTTTTCCTCCCGACTTATTCCATTGTATTCCCTTTATATCCCCATGAAGGGATGCATCGGTCAAAGTGGAGGTGACTTTTAATTATCCTTATGTCCCTTGAACACTGCCTTTAGTTTATAATAATTACTGCCTTATGTTAATCGCTGCCTGGGAGGAACTACTAGTAACCATTGCCTTAATTCATATTGAATCGCTGCAAATCCTAATCAAGGTTTATAGTGTTTGGATCACAGCTCTTTCAAGGATAATTAAGCTGCCTTTTAATTGATGTTCCTTGATTCATTTATTTAATGTATAGTCATATTTAAATACTAGTGTCTAGTGCATCCTTATTATTATGATATTGTAATGTCCCCTTCTCAAGCACGATCTTTCCGATTGACCCGTTGGCCTTTTTCTTTGGGAACGAAGGCTAGTGGAAGATAGAAATTAGGGTTTCTATTTTTTGAGGGAGGTTATTTAACCGAGATGATGGATTCAATAGGCGGATCGCTGCAGGTTTTGAGAGGAAGGCTTAGCGATGGTGTGTTCATCACCGGCATTACAGCATTTCGAACTACTATTTTTAGTAAATTCTATTTTTGGCAGTTTAGAGGTTGGGTCCAGCATGGTTGACTTCCTATGTCAGTTTGATCAGTTGACTTGGTCATTATTGGCTTCAGGGCACAATTGGAGAGATAAGTTGATATAATTAATTAAAAAGTCAAGTTTTAATATTATTTTCAGACATTGACCCCTTGGCCTAGTCTATTGACTTTATATTGTTTTGAAAAGTGGGCTTTTGAGGGTGGCGCCTCATTAAAGATTATTTTATATTTTACATTTTATCCAAAGTCAAAACAAGCTATAAAGGGGATGCAATTATTAAAGTATTGATTTTAATTATAAAGTCAATATTGAGCTTGAAGGAAATGGACGCCATCCTTGAAAGAGATTAGGGTTTTTGCCTTGAAGAGGAGATTAGGGTTTTGAGAAGTCAACGAGAAAGTTATAAAAGGAAGGCTTTGATCATCATTTGGGATCTTTTGTCTATGCTAATGTTATGCTGCCGAAATGGTTGCGGAATTGCTTCGAGGAATGAATGCCTCCTAGTCTGGGCTCGACTTCGTGCTTGAGAGACAGCACCTAGTGGAGAGGTTTGCTTAGTTGAGTGTTTTGTAGTAAGTTTTGCATTTGTAGTTCAATTTCTAGCATGTTAATGAAGTTTTGGAGTTGCTGATTTAGTATAGCTGCATGTTGTATTTGCTCATAAGTCAAAAAATAAAAATATATTCGTTCTGGGTATTGGCTAGAACCATTTCTATGCCCTAGGCACCCATTTGTGCAAATTTTGGTGATTTATAATGAAGAATCTGATTTTATCTTGTTGGTAGAACATTTCTAGAGGCCGTACCATTCTATTCCGCCTGGCAAGTGTTTAGAAAAAAAAAATACTTCAATTTGTCAGCTGTTTCTTTGTCTAGTCTTCATTGTCATCATCCTAGCATTTGTTTGCATCAAGTCTCATGTCATTCTGACAAGTATTGAGTGAGTTGTGAGCATTTTAGTGGATTTTAGGGTTGCTGGTTTTGCATTTAAAAGTGCAGATCTGATTTGATCAGAGTCTTAAATCTGGTTTTTGAGAGAAGAAATCAGTTTGGTATTTCCATTAAGCAAGGAGAATTCTGTATCTAAATGCTCGTTGAATTGTTCTAACACTATGCTCTTGGCAGGCGAATTCTCTAT
>VDFB02301909.1:0-49136 GCA_007258455.2 Sequoia sempervirens | reverse complement strand
TTCCATCATTTCTGGCCTCAAAAGTTTGGGCGCCTATTCTCCCTTGGGGCGCCCATGTTCCTTAGAGTTAGAATATTTTTCATTTTCTTCATCTTTTCTCTTCCACAAATGACCTTGCCTGATCTAGTGATCCGGAGCTCAGATTGGCTAACGGTTGGACTCGTCGCGAAGCTAATAAAATTTTGAGAGGGGTCTTCTAGGAGTCATATCTACAGAAAGTTGAATTTAGGCCTTCAAAAGCTTGGGCGCCCTTCTTGGCTGGGGGCGCCCAACTTCACTATACTTAGCCATTTTTCATAAATTTCACCATTGATTTGAACTTTTGAAATTTCACTCTCTTCAAACCCTCTGTTTAGCCTTTTACATCTGGCAATTGCCATCTCGGATTGACGTGCTGGAACTCTTGTTGAAAAGCTTGATCAAATCTGATGAAGTCACGTTAGAGCTTCACTGGCAGATTCATCTGTTTGGACACTCAAAAACTTGGGCGCCTTTCTCCTTCAAAGGCGCCCATGTGCTTCAGACTTAGAAAAAATTTCATTAGATTTATCTTCAGATTCAAACCTTCATTTTGTACCTTCAACTTTGATCTGAATTCTCAGGAGATTGACCTGTCCAATGCCTTGACAAAGATATTCGTTGCGAAGTAGACTGAATTTCGGAGAGATTGAGCATTTTAGCAAACCCTAACTGCTGGATTAGGACCCTTAAAAAGATGGGCGCCCTTCTTCACCAGGGGCGCCCAAAGTTCCCAGACTTAGTCAAATTTTGATGATTTTCATTCTTTTTCATTCCGACTTTTGTTTGGATCTTCCCTGTTTGATCTCGAATCCCGGATGACTGGATGATCCGATGACTGCACCGTTGGATTCGTCGCGAAGCTGGAAGAAAACTGAGCAACTTTGATTGGAGGCTCAAACCCTAATTTCAACATTTAATACCCTAAAAAGATGGGCGCCTATTCTCTCCTGGGGCGCCCATGACAAGCAGTGTTAGAATATATTTCACAGTTTTCACCTTCTTTCCTCGTTCTTCGTGCTTGCTCACCAACTCACCTTCTATTGAACACCTAAGTGTTGAATCTGATGCCTGGCAGCTGACTGACCTCCATTGATGACCTCAGAGCTCCTGATATACTTCTAAAAAAGCAGAACAAACCCACTAGGGCAAAACTGATCTTTTTGATATTCTGATTGCACCAGCCTGATACGGAAGTATTTTGAGCCAATCAAAATCAGTTTGAACTCTAACGGACCAACTTTCTATTTTTAGAAAGTTTTGCCGGTATCCGTTTCAAAAGAAACCCAGAAAAACCCAGAAAAAGTTACTATTTTTAGAAAATTTCTAAAAATAGCAGTTTTCCTAAAACGTAGGGATGAAAAACTGAGATCTGGGTTTTGTAGATTAGGTCGCTTTGAGCAGACCCAGATCGTTAGATTTTGAAAATTTTACATTTTAATCCCTCATGCAAGACACGCACACCCAAATTTTGACCTTTTTGACAAATTTAACAAGACTTTTACTCATTCCTTCAAAATGTCTAAGTGTAACAAAAATTTTAATTTGGGGTACAACAAGTTGCATTTGTCTTTGCATAAATAAATTATGTCAATAAATTGCTTCTCGTCTTTGGTAGAAAAATAAATCACCCTTATGTTTTATAGTTGTCATTTAATTAAATTGTTAGTTAAATATTAATATGCTCTTATTGAAATAAAAGTAGATTTAATTTATTTATATATATTGGTTTTTATTAAAATTGTATATGAAGGAAATAAATTATATTTATTTATTATTTAGATAATTGTGTGTGTGGTAAAATAAATTGTTAAAATTATGTTTAGTTATAAAAATCTATGCATGAAATGAAATTAGGATATTTATTCTTTTTGACAACAATAGAGATAAATAATAGAAAAAGAAAGACAAGAACTTAGAAATAAACCAGAAAGAGGAGAAAGAAAACAATAGAAAAATAGAAAAAGGACTTAAATTTAGAAAATAAAACACAAAAACAAAGCAAATAAAAATAGAAAAAAAGAAAGAAAATAATAAAAAGAAAATGATCTCTCATTCTTTCTACACACAAGATTGATTCATGATTTTCAGTCTGGAAAAACGAAGATCGAGGAAAGGATAAATATAGAGCAGTTGAGAACCACTGGGGACTACGGAAAAATCCTATGCTGCCTACCTCAGCCGTCTCACGTACCCGCACAGTAGTTGGGAGTTAAGATTTTCTTGAGCATAATCTTAAGGAAAAATATTTTCGTTGATAGTATATTTTTATGGGTGAACGGAAGCAGGTTAGGCGTGAGGTGTGAGGAGTTGAAGTCTGCTCGCTGTCACTGTATCAACATCATTAATGGTACAACTCAATTTATGCAGAATATTGAGGTAAGTAACTTACCATGATTTCTATTTTAAAATAAAACAAGAATTCTGAGCATAGCCATATCAGCTGCTTGTGATATCGATTCATTCTAAAACAATTCCATAACAACTTCAAGCAAGTATGTTCGAACCCCTAATGAAATAGATTAAACTGTATGATAGAATAGAGGGATTTTAAAAGTATATCATATGAGAGGAAAGAATTAGGCAGTATAAGATTCAATGAAAAAAATGACTCATCTTTCTAGCATCAAGGATAAAGTGAGGTAATAGTTTATATTTTTACCTGCTATCATATTGTGATCTTAATAAGACAACATTCATATCAGTAATAACCATCGAGGGCAGCCTTTCTCTGAAAGTGTCAAAAGCAACAAGGCAATCCCAAAATTTAGTGAATAGTGAGACAAAGTCAATCTCAGTCTGAAGATCCCAAGTCTAAAGGAGATATATCGACTACCAAATTTGCATGATAATTTTTGACCTGCACATCATTAAATGTTTAGTTGTTTTAGCTTCGTCTATATGCAAATCTACATGATAGTTTAGACTGATTGTAATAGCGCTCCATTCGCTGATCTTCACTTCTTAAATATCATGTACCACCTATCGCTTCAGCCTGTGCTTCTATCATGGCGGCCTTGATATTATTCAATCGGCCTTATATATATATAGGGAAACATTGACATGATTTCCAACAATGCTTGGAATGCATTTCATGTGCAGATGAATAACAATGGCCATCCTCAAGGCAATGGTTTACTTGCTCCTACTAATCACACTGCTCTCTACCCTAGCATCTGTGAGCCCAGTGGTATTGTCTGATGTTGTTCGCCAACGATGTGCGAACTATAACTGGAGAAGTGTTGAATATGTGCCTCCTGCTCCTATTGATGGACAAACTTCACTATTGTACTGGCTTCAGTACAATGCTAAATCTGATTTTCAATCTCGCATCAATTAGATGTGGAGAATGATGAGGGATGATGGGTTCCCCTTTCGGCCACTTTCCACTGCCCTTGATACTCAAGCCATGCAAAAGATGCTCGATTTTACCGCCACACTTTGTTAAGGCAAGTTGGTCAATGCTTTGCTGATTCTCAATGTAGTGAGGAGCGGTGGCCCTCGTGTCTTGCGTCTGAGGATGCTTCCAAGATGACACATTCCTATAATGTCAATTTGTACATTACTAGGAAATTGAACCTCTTCTTCGGATGAGGTAAGTATATATATATATATATATATATATATACTCTCTTGTACTTAAATAGTAATGGAGGGGTCTTTTCCCTCCACTGTCAATTTTGTCTTCCCGTGTTCACTCCATTTTAGGGGACTAGGACTCAAATCTCCTTAGTTTGCTAATGATGTCTAAATGGTTACAATTAGTATTTGCATGATATCTTAATGATAATTGATAATTGTTATAAGATTGTTTATTGGATTTGTTTAGTAGTCTTTAAGTTGAATTTTAATTGATAAATGTAATGTCCCCTTCTCAAACCTGATCGTTCATGTGACCGTTGGCCTTTTTTCTGGAAACCCGAAGGCTAGTCGAAAGGTAAAATTAGGGTTTCCTATTTTTGAGGAGGTCTTTGCTCAGAGATGGTGGATTCAATGGCGGATTCCTTCTGGGTTTTCAGAGGGCTTCGCAGTGGTATGTTCATCTCGGCATTCAGAGCACTTTTTGGAATTTACTATTTTTAGTAAATTCTATTTTTGGCAGCTTTCCAGATAAGTTCAGCTCGGTTGACTTCCTGCTTCAGTTGGTCAGATGTTTGGCTCAGTATTGGCTTCAGAGCACCTTCGGAGGGATAAGCTAAGTCATTTAATTAAAAAGTCACGTTTAAATATTATATTTTAATGATGACCATGGGCCTAGATTAATGACTTAAAGATGTTTTTAAAAAAGGGGTCTTTGAGGGTGGCGCCCTCATTAAAAGAATATTTTAATTATTGCAAAGTCAAAGCAAGGATATGAAGGGCGAAATTATCAAAGCATGATATTTATTTAAAATATCAAATCTTAAGCCATAAAGGAGAAGTACGCCATCTTGAGGAGATGAGAGGTTTTGACCTAAAAGCTGATTTTAGGGTTTCGTGAAGTCAAACGAAACTTATAAAGAGGAGTCTTGTGCATCATTTTGGGGATCTTTTGACGACTATACTGTTATGCTGCCGGATTGGCTCTGGGACTGCTTCGAGGAATGAAGGCCTCCTAGCTTGGGCATCACTTCGTGTTTGCAAGACAACATCTAGTGGTGAATTTCAGTCTATTTGTGAGTGCATCTTAGTTCATTCATTTTGTGTTCCGTTTTGCATTGTTAGATCTTATTTGGCATTCTAGTGTTTCAGCTTTTGCATCAATTAAATACAGCAGATTCATGTTTGTAATCACAAGTCAAAAAATACAAAAAAAGGAGTTCTGGGTATTTGTCATTCCTCATTGTTTAGGAGAGGCGAACCTTTAGTTCAAATCTCAGATTTTATTGTTAAGTATTGAATTTTTAAGAAAGGGTCGAACTTTCCAGCAGGCCATACCATTTGCATGTTGCATTGATTTCCGTGTAAATTAAATATTAGCTTTTCAAAGCTGTTTCTGGCTTTTAGTCTAGGCGCCTCCTCATCATCAGCATTTTGCATCTAAGAATAGGCCATTTGGGTAAGCACCGAGGGAGTTATGAGTCATTTAGTGAATTCTTATGTTGCTGATTTATAGATTTAAAAGTACAGATCTGTCAAGAACAGTATACAGAAATCTGCATCATTCTGATTTGTAATTGGCTTTGTGGTTTCCTTTGAGCTTGTAACAGAAATAATGTTGAGTACTCTATCTGGAAAGAGTTTAATATATTGACATTGCAGGCAATAGTTATTTAATGTAAACTGGCAGTAGTACTGACCAGTATCCTTTAATATTGCTTGTCATTAATTGTAATTCACGTTCTTACTATCTATATTAGCGAATTAATTATAACT
The DNA here is from genome assembly GCA_007258455.2 of Sequoia sempervirens. Taxonomy (NCBI): domain Eukaryota; kingdom Viridiplantae; phylum Streptophyta; class Pinopsida; order Cupressales; family Cupressaceae; genus Sequoia; species Sequoia sempervirens. Next base: position 43,763 of record VDFB02301909.1, on the reverse strand, counting down.
CCGCCCTATGGTAGCTACTTCCCATTTTGGGTGAGCAAGCAAATTCTGGGTGTTGAGTAGTTTCAGCTTCAGCATTTTCATTTCAAGCTTTGCTTTCTGTAATCACTCCGTCATATGGTCGCCCCTCACTCCGCATTGGATTGGGTAGCACATACTTGACGTTGAGTTCCTTTCTGTATTTAGAGTAGAAGATCCTCTGACCAATGCTCGCCATCATCGGCGCCATTCTAGTTAGAGTTGTTTCATTGCACGTTTTGGTTTATCCATCTAACCTTAACGGGTGCATTGTTTGTAATTGGAAATCGGTTAATCTGAAAAAATAAAAAAATTTGGCTCGGAATATTTCAATAAATGAATCAGTTAGCCAATACTTAAGTGGGACCGATAATTAACACTAAACCACGATGAATATTAAGATCATAGCAAATGATTTATTGTTGTCTCAATCATTGAAATTTGTTTTAGTTTATCAAGCCCTTTTCTCTATATAATTAGATAGGTGAATCTTTCTTGCAAAGTAAATTGAGCTATTGATTTTATAAGAACGTATACTCATATATTCTCTAGCTTATGTATGTATTTGCATACATACATGAGCTTTACCTTCTTTATTTAATTCATTGATCGTATATTGTACCGGCCTTCTTAAATGATGTCCTATGATTTGGGGTTATGTATGCAATCATTTACTATAGGGGTTGTTTTGTGTTTGTTGTTTCATCCATAGTTTGCAAACTCAGACTCAGCACGGACTCGGGACTCGACACGGACTCAGGAAAAATCTCGGCTAGGACTCGGCAAAAAAAAAACCGTAGTTTTACAAAAAAACAAGAACAAAATTACAAATTAATGCATTTAGAGAACATAAGAGCCTAATTTGATTATCAAACACTCATAATTCAAAGATTAGACACGTCATATGATCATCAAACACTCAATAATTGAAATTTAATCATTCATAGTCATCAAATACTCATAGTTTCAATGTATAACATCATAAGATTATAAATGTTTACATATAATCCTGGCTTCTTTCAACCCCAATTCAATTTGCAGACCTGTATTTCACAAAATCGATTGTTAAAATGAAAAGAAAAGTTAAAAAAAACATGGGTTTTTAACCCTTTTCAACTCCCAGCCATGCAGGAGAGTCCTGGATCGGGACTCCCAAGTCCAACCTCAGGACTCTCCTAGACTCGACTCGGCTGGCTAACGGACTCCCGAGTCCGCAAGAGTCTGCAAACTATGGTTTCATCCATTTATGAGTTAAAATGCAGATTAAAAGGTGATAAAAGATAGTTACAGCAGTGACTCGAACAGGCAGTTATGAGAACAGTTGAAAGGGTTTATTTGATGGTTTTGTTTGATGACAAGTGGTAGCATTACATCTGTTATTGTTTATTATATAAACAGTGACTTGTCATTGTTTCTTGTTCGATGCTTTATAGAGACATATCTTTTGAAGTTGTAAATTAGAATTCTAAAATGAATATCTTGTAAACTGTATGCGAAACAATGGGGTTATTATCTGACATGTTTTATATGTTAAAGATTTCAGTTCATATGAATCTTTAGGATATGAAATGTGATAGTATTAAGGAGATAAATGTTATGTAGAGAAACAGAGTGATCCTTTGTAGTTGATTGCTTTATTATTCAGAAATTTGTAATGAAGTTGTAAATGGTCATGTCAGTGAGACAGTATGATCATTGCCAGTGAGGCATCTTGTAACCAGTGAGATTTTGTAGCTAGTAAGGCATTTCATTAAGCCAATGAGGCATTTTTACGAGTGGTTTTTCATCCCTATGAGGGTTTTCCACTCATGGAAATCACTATGTTATGGTTCTTTTGTGGATGCATTTATGATCTTGTTGTCTCTTTAATTTGCATTACAACATTTGAATTTATATGTATTGCTATTGTGTAAGCCTACATGGCTAAATTTTGTAAAGGCACAACCTTGTGTTGATATACATATTGACTCATTAATGTATGAAAATAATGATGAGGTTATTTAATTATTTCCTTTTAGCACCATTTAATAATCATCTTATACTATCTAATTATTTTGGGTATTGATTTGATTATCGAAGGTTATTTTTAGTAAGTGAGATTTTCAGACCTTACATTTGGTATCAAAGCCCCCAGGCTCAACACTCGGGCCTCGAGTCTTCTATGCTAAGGATGAATTATAGTATATGAACCTGTTGTATTGAATGGAGAACCCTAGTTATGGGCCAAAGAATTCTTTTGACGAGTTGGAATCTTGGTGTTTCTTAGATGGTTAGTTGGAACCGAGTAGAAGTTTAGACGTAGTTCGATCATTCAAGAACTCTAGAGGTGTGAGACCCCTTTGTGTTAATTGTGTTTTCAAAGGACTTGCTAGTAAGAGTAATGGTGACTATTTGAAGTAAGCAAAGATGGATAGTATATGGTGACAACCCATGAATGATAATGTGGCAATAAAAGTGAATTAATAAGAGAAGTATATTGTGAAGAGAGACCTCTCTGATGACGTAAAGGATAAACAAGTTGAAAGATACAAGGAAAGGAGAAAAGATGAAATTTTGATAAGAGGAAGAAGGAAAATCATTTGTGAAGTAAATAAAGTGGATAATAACAAATAAAAATTGGTTGAGCCTTCTCGAAGGTAGGAAACCTAAGAGGGATGTTTTAAAGGTGAGAATGTTTGTAACAGTACTAGGCTCTAGGCAAGTTGATTGTTGAGCAACGTCTTATTCTTACAATATTGGATCTAGTAGAATCCACAAGATCTTTTGAAAATGCAAGGTTCAGATGCCTTAAGAATCTTCATGGGTGATTCATGATGGAAGTTGATTAGATAAATATCTTGATTTGTCTAATAGACAAGGCAGAAGTGATTGATGTGATGAATCATGTATGCTTGAATTGTTATTAGTGAAAGTAGTTCTACATATGTACTATATAAGAATGATACTTGTGCAATAATGCACTTCTCATGCTCTATGCAAATGACACATCTGTATGGGTGATTGTATTCATATCATAGAAAAATTGTTGCCTTAATTATACTTATATTTATATTTGAACAAGAAATGTTCACTATACTTATACTAATGTGAGTGATGCATATTTCATATTATTGTTGTCTTTGTGCGAGTGATGCACTAGAGTAAGTTATTGATTCCTTTGCGCGGATAAAGCACTTGAGTAATGATTACATTCATAATTTGTGTGTGAGATATACTTTTGATACTCATTGTGTTTATTGGATCGAGTAATGATCACTATAACTATACTATTGTGATTTATGCATATCTCACCTTTTGTGCAAGCGATGCACTTACCATATTTATTGTATGTAGACTTGAACGAGAAATGTTCATTGTATGCGATGCATATACCATATTTTGTGCCAATGAGGCACTACAAGTAAATTATGTATTCATACCCTGTGCGAGTTATGCACAAAGGGGTTCATGTATTCTTTTGTTAATTAATCATTCTATGTGCACTTGTGCGTGTTATGCACTATCATGTTATTTGATCTATATTTTTATGCAATTTGAGAAAGATTATTCTTGTTGAATGTGTTGTGTGTGATAAGCTTTAAGCTTACCTTCTGGAACAGGATGCCGAATGTGGGTTAATAGAGAAGGTGATCCTCTTTTTCAAGATCAACCACTTTTTGTATTTATGCTTTGGCCAAAGCTATATTCTACCATTGAAATAGATGGATAATGAATGCCTAGCTTCTATGTTATATGTTTCTTTGCCACATCCTGTATGCAATCCGTGGTAATGAACTGGACTAAGTCTCTTGGTTTCTCGGGCTGAATATTTCTTCTCCTTAATCATTCCATTCTGTTCTCCACACTCGCAAGATATCGTTAGTGTGAATTAAATAAATAAGAATCTATTTTCCATACTAATGTTAGAGAATCATAATTACTTATAAGACTCAATAATGGCTGCAAGCATCATTATTGCATAATTGTACATATATATATATAATTACAAGGAACTTACTCCCCTTATTGTCCTTCATATATCTCTTATTGGATCATCTCTTGATTCACCTGTGTCTCCTATTGATATCTGCTCAGGTTCCAACTGATATTCTATTCTCTACCCTATGATCCGATGAGGAGATGACTCCCTGCTCTCCATTCCTTCCTTTATCCATTCGATAGAAATCTGCCATAATTATCTTCTTTAGATTCCTGATATGAAGATCTGTTGATGTTGAATCTGATATATCTTTCTTTTGTTCTCACTCAATTTCTGCTCTTGAAAATGCTAATCGCTGCACTCTATATATAATTCGCTGCTCTTTATAATATCCATTGTTGCTGTTTATATCTTGTTTTATCTCCCCATCGGCCTTATCAAATCTATATATTTATTAACTGCATATATATATTAATTGCAAAGACCTTTCTCAATCTCTTCAATGTCTTAGTTGTTTATGAATTGTCTTACTTCTGCCTTCAGCCTGTATTAAAATCCCTATCTGTTCGATGATTTTCTGATTTAATAATCAGAGGGTGTTCTTCTCATTCTTCCCTTCCTTTTCCTCCCGACTTATTCCATTGTATTCCCTTTATATCCCCATGAAGGGATGCATCGGTCAAAGTGGAGGTGACTTTTAATTATCCTTATGTCCCTTGAACACTGCCTTTAGTTTATAATAATTACTGCCTTATGTTAATCGCTGCCTGGGAGGAACTACTAGTAACCATTGCCTTAATTCATATTGAATCGCTGCAAATCCTAATCAAGGTTTATAGTGTTTGGATCACAGCTCTTTCAAGGATAATTAAGCTGCCTTTTAATTGATGTTCCTTGATTCATTTATTTAATGTATAGTCATATTTAAATACTAGTGTCTAGTGCATCCTTATTATTATGATATTGTAATGTCCCCTTCTCAAACCTGATCTTTCCAGTGACCGTTGGCCTTTTCTTTGGGAACCCGAAGGCTAGTCGGAAGATAAATTAGGGTTTCCTATGTTTGAGGAGGTTATTGCTCAGAGATGATGGATTCAATGGCGGATCCTTTCTGGGTTTTCAGAGAGCTTCGCAGTGGTGTGTTCATCTCGGCATTCTGAGCATTTCCCGGAATTTACTATTTTTAGTAAATTCTATTTTTGGCAGTTTAGCAGTTGGGACCAGCATGGTTGACTTCCTATGTCAGTTTGATCAGTTGACTTGGTCATTATTGGCTTCAGGGCACAATTGGAGAGATAAGTTGATATAATTAATTAAAAAGTCAAGTTTTAATATTATTTTCGGACATTGACCCCTTGGCCTAGTCTATTGACTTTATGTTGTTTTGAAAAATGGGCTTTTGAGGGTGGTGCCTCATTAAAGATTATTTTATATTTTACATTTTATCCAAAGTCAAAACAAGCTATAAAGGGGATGCAATTATTAAAGTATTGATTTTAATTATAAAGTCAATATTGAGCTTGAAGGAAATGGACGCCATCCTTGAAAGAGATTAGGGTTTTTGCCTTGAAGAGGAGATTAGGGTTTTGAGAAGTCAACGAGAAAGTTATAAAAGGAAGGCTTTGATCATCATTTGGGATCTTTTGTCTATGCTAATGTTATGCTGCCGAAACGGTTGCGGAATTGCTTCGAGGAATGAATGCCTCCTAGTCTGGGCTCGACTTCGTGCTTGAGAGACAGCACCTAGTGGAGAGGTTTTCTTAGTTGAGTGTTTTGTAGTAAGTTTTGCATTTGTAGTTCAATTTCTAGCATGTTAATGAAGTTCTGGAGTTGCTGATTTAGTATAGCTGCATGTTGTATTTGCTCATAAGTCAAAAAATAAAAATATATTCGTTCTGGGTATTGGCTAGAACCATTTCTATGCCCTAGGCGCCTATTTGTGCAAATTTTGGTGATTTATAATGAAGAATCTGATTTTATCTTGTTGGTAGAACATTTCTAGAGGCTGTACCATTCTGTTCCGCCTGGCAAGTGTTAAAAAAAAAAAATACTTCAATTTGTCAGCTGTTTCTTTGTCTAGTCTTCATTGTCATCATCCTAGCATTTGTTTGCATCAAGTCTCATGTCATTCTGACAAGTATTGAGTGAGTTGTGAGCATTTTAGTGGATTTTAGGGTTGCTGGTTTTGCATTTAAAGGTGCAGATCTGATTTGATCAGAATTTTAAATCTGGTTTTGAGAGAAGAAATCAGTTTGGTATTTCCATTAAGCAAGGAGAATTCTATATCTAAATGCTCGTTGAATTGTTCTAACTCTATGCTCTTGGCAGGCGAATTCTCTATCATATTGTAAGCTGTCAGTAGTACTGGCAGCAGTTCTTAATCTTGCTTAATTATCTGATTTGTAATGCTCATCTTTACATTCTGTAATTACCTTGTAATATCTTACATCTCCGCCCTATGGTAGCTCCTTTCCCATTTCGGGTTAGAAAGGACATTCTGGGTGTCGAGTTACTTTCAGCATTACAGTTATTTCTTTCAAGCATTGTATTTTGTAACACTCCGCCATATGGTCGCCCCTCACTCCATACTGGATTGGGTAGCACATACTTGGTGTCGAGTTCCCTTTCAGCACTTAGTGTAGAAGATCCTCTGACCATATGCTCGCCATCATCGGCGCCATTCTTGGTTAGAGTTCCTGCATAAGCAATTTGATTTAGATCCTCTAACCAATGCTCACACCTTGCCCACATCGGGATCCTGGTGTACATTCTGGTTAGAGTTACTTCAGCACGTTTTGGTTTAGCTGCTAACCTTAACGAGTGCATTGCTTTGTAATATGTAATTTAAAAAATCGAAAAAAATTGGCTCGGAATATTTCAGTGGTATCAGAGCCAAGATCCTGCCATCCTGTGCCCAACAAGGTTTAGTTGTCAGTCGTATGATAGAGAAATCAGTTTCTACACCAGAGGTCAAAACGGAGTTCAACTCAGTTTAGAAGTGGCAGATAAACATGGCTAACAGAGAAGAGATAAAGTTGGAACAAACACTTTTTGAGACCGGGAATAGACTTGACGAAGAATGTAAGTCAAGGGAAGATGAAAGGAATAATCTTCAAATATTGGAACAATGTTTGAGACAGGTGAAGCAGTCACCTTCTAAAATGATGCAGTTGGCATTATCACCGACATTTCACCTTTTAGTTCAGCCCTATTGGCTGGGACACCCAAATGAAGAAATCAAGCTGCTGATTACTTCTTGCTTCATGGAGTTAATGAGAATAGTGGTTCCCATGACACCCTATGATGATGAAACCATGAAAATCATTCTGAATATGATTGTAGAAAGTTTCCAAGATCTTGATGAAACTGGAAGCAATCTATTTGCTAGAAAGGTTGCTATCTTAAAAACATTTTCAGATCTCTGGGTAAGTAACTTGCTGTTTGCCTTGGAAATGCATGATCAGATTTATCACTTGTTCCATTACCTCTTCATATCCACTTGGAGTGAGCAAGAAGAGGATGTTATTGCAGCTGTGAAGAAAATCCTTATTCTCACCATTAATGAGTTAGATGAAATTCCACCAAATGTCCAATCTCTCCTCTTGGACACATATGAGTGTAAAAAAAAGGATTCTCCTATTACTGCTATGCTGATCAAGGAATTATTTAATCAATGTGAAGAGAAATTGAAGCCACTTTTGGAGAAGTCTGAACAAGATGCAAGAATATTTAGTGATCCTGATGATATAGATAATTCCAAAGAGTCTATACAAGGTCATATTGAAGATTTGGTAAAGAATGATTCTCTTCATGTTGCTGGCTCAACTTTTGAAGAAGTTCCACATGAAGAAATCAGTGACATACTTCCTCATGGTGAAGATAATGACGGTGAAGTTTTCAAAACAGCAAGCAATGAAGATTTTTCACTTCATTATGATGGTGACTTTGGGCTTGAGCAAAAAACTCGGTCTTTGGAGAGAAATGTTTTTGACGATATCAGTTTGAGGATTTGGGACTTGACTTATTCAAAGAGTCATCACTACCAAGGGAGCATGATAAGTTTTTTCCTGTTGATCATCTTAATCAACCCACTAGCATTTGGGATCCAGGTGTGTTGGCACCAACGTATGAAAGAGAACCTTTGTGGGACGAATTTCCCTTTGATCCTGATGAAGACCAAAGTTTCGTTTGCATCGCAAGCTATAAGGAGGGCACAAAAGGAAAAATTGTCTTTGATGAAGAAGCTTGCTCTGAAGAGTTCCATGGTGACCCTTTCGAGTTGGTTGCAGCCACCAAGGAGGATGTTGTTTCTTCTAAAACTTTCAGAACAACATTCGATGATTCTTCGTTCAAGTTAGGGGCTGCCATAGCCTTTGAACAAGAAGACCAAGTGGCTCTTGATGATGTAGAGTTTGAAGGTGTTACTAAACACAAATATGATTTTCCAATGCTTGAAGCTGATTGCAAACTTGGGGTCAAAGAATCTGTGAAGTATGATGTTTTTTTTGACAATGAGCACTCTCCACTAGTCAATGGTGAAGTTCATGAATGTTGGAGCAGCAATGAAGGCAGCAAAGACAAGGGACAAGGTGCTGATTTTCAGTTGCAGCCTATCAGCAGTTCATCATCTTTGAATTCTCATGATTGGGACAATCAATTCAAGGTGTCCATTGACAAGGAAGTGCAAGCTTTATCCTTGTTTGATCACACACATAGCTTGGTTGAGGAATTGTACTGGAAGGCTCAGCTTGAAGAGAGACAAAGGGGAGTGAAAGATGAAGTTGCTCTTCCCAATCTGCAACTTATTAGAAACTCTTTGGTAACCTTGAAGTCCGAGTACATGCACTTGGTTGAAGATCGTGATTATGCCATTGAAGTTGCAAAGAAGGCCATTTGTGCTTCTCAAGATAGAGTGAGAAAGATTGATGAACTTTCTCTGGAGCTTGGATCAACAAGAGCTACGCTAGAAGAAACTCAAATGGCATTAATGGAAATAGAAAATCAGTTTGCTGATTTCAAAATTTTCACAAAGCAAGAGAATGCACATAAAGCCGAAGAAATCAAGCAAGTTTTTTGTGAGCTTGATAGTCTTCGAGAAGAGTTTGACCTTGAAGGTTTCACGAGAAGGACTGAAGTTACAAGTGCAGATTTAGATCAGCAAGATGGATGGAATAACTTTTCAAATTTTGACAATTCTCTCTTTGAAGAAGGTGATGAAGGAGATTATGGCAATCCTCTCTATGTGATGGAAGATGAAACAAAGAATGAGACTGAGTATGGTTTCCAGTGCTTGGATGCTTTGATCTCATTCCATGTGGATGTGCCACGTTTGCTGATTAGTCATGAATGCATAAGTGGGTTTGAGGATGGAGGTTCTACATGGGAGGTGACGAAGCAAGGTAATTTCAACATCTATGACATCAAGGTGTTGATGAGACAAGTCTTGGTGGCTGTTGGTAACTTCATTACAGCAGCAACGAGTGAAGATTTCAGACCTACTACTCAGGGGAAATGGGAAAAAGGTGAACTAGACTTTGGTGGGTGCACTCTTGACAATCCATCCCTTAGGTGGAATGATGTTTGGAATCATATTGATCAGTTTTGGGAGCTGAATTTGAAGCCACTCTATGTTTCATACTCCCTTAATGTGGAAGCTTTCATGGTTAAGCTTCAAGGATTTACTAGATGGGGCATCAGTTTCGTGAGAAGGCACTTGGTTCTCACTAGCACTTGGGAATGTGTAGAGATTTCTTTGCAGGGTGTTGAAAATCACCTTCAGTTGGGTATCCATGCTTGGGATTCTCAACTTGGGTTGTCAGAGTTTATTACTTATGGAAAAGATTCTTGGAGGGATAAGGGACAAATTTCCAGACTTGTTGATGTTGTTCCCTTCATTTCCAGCTACTTGATGGTTCCGTTTGTTCTTCGACAAATGGATTGGAGAGAAATTTTGAATATGGGCTGGAAAGATCAACGATCGGTCGTTCTTGGAAGTGACTTTCAGCTCAGACAAGGGCTGATTTTGAGACACGAGCTTGCTGGTTTGAGGCAGACCAGCCACCTTACATGTTGCGTTTCTCGCATTCAGGAGAGTTGGTTCATCACTCCTGATCAAAGAGGTGGTAGTTCTCTCATGGAGATGAATCTAGTGTGTTTTCCAACCACCTTGGAGGTGTCACTTTGCAGCTCGATGGTCATCTCACATGCTTACGATTGGGATTTGGAGTGGTGTTGTTGTTTTCCCTTGGGTAGGACTCGAGAATCAGATTGCACTGCGCTGATCCTAGTCTTGATCAGCAGTAATTATTTGTTCCTTCACACTTTTCCTACCCTCCAAATTCATCTTATGATGGTTGATGATGTAAACTTTGACAGTTTACTCTCAGTATTGATTCATGACAGCAGTAGCTCACATGCTTTGGTTCACCATTCGGAGACTCATGGGGTTGGAACTATGATTGTTTTCTGTAGTCTTCATGGTTGTGCCAAGTATAATTCAGATGAGGCATGGTAGCTTTATGCGGAGACATGAGTATGAGTTTGTGGAGCTCTTGCAAAGGAATGCTTCCCTCCTTGCAAGAAGATTTGTAGAGGTCACACTTGCAGGCATGGTCCCGTTTGTTACCATGTGGAGGTATGGGGAGGAGTTCGATTTTGATTTGAATAGTCTATCTCTCCTATTGCTTAGAATGGTGATTGACAGTAGTATGGTTGATACTGTTAATTCGGGGGATCGTGGACATGAGATGTTGCATGATTTTGATTTCCTTCCTTTAAGATCTTTCAGTTTGAGAATCATAGATGGTAACACTTTGGAGTTACAAGGGGAGTCAGTGCAGCATTGGCATGATATTTTCATTGATGTGATCAGAGTGGTGCAGCATCGGCATGGTGGGTTTTTCCTGAGACGCATTTGGGAACCAGGGATCATACTTGTTGCGTATGGATTAGTCTTCAAAATTACTGGAGTTGTGGTGGTATTGCTTGAGGACAAGCAATTTTGGGAAGGGCGGATTGTAATGTCCCCTTCTCAAACCTGATCTTTCCAATAACCATTGGCCTTTTTTGGGAACCCGAAGGCTAGTCGGAAGATAAATTAGGGTTTCCTATTTTTGAGGAGGTTATTGCTCAGAGATGATGGATTCAATGGCGGATCCTTTCTGGGTTTTCAGAGAGCTTCGCAGTGGTGTGTTCATCTCGGCATTCTGAGCATTTCCCGGAATTTACTATTTTTAGTAAATTCTATTTTTGGCAGTTTAGCAGTTGGGTCCAACATGGTTGACTTCCTATGTCAGTTTGATCAGTTGACTTGGTTATTATTGGCTTCAGGGCACAATTGGAGAGATAAGTTGATATAATTAATTAAAAAGTCAAGTTTTAATATTATATTCGGACATTGACCCCTTGGCCTAGTCTATTGACTTTATGTTGTTTTGAAAAGTGGGCTTTTGAGGGTGGCGCCTCATTAAAGATTATTTTATATTTTACATTTTATCCAAAGTCAAAACAAGCTATAAAGGGGATGCAATTATTAAAGTATTGATTTTAATTATAAAGTCAATATTGAGCTTGAAGGAAATGGACGCCATCCTTGAAAGAGATTAGGGTTTTTGCCTTGAAGAGGAGATTAGGGTTTTGAGAAGTCAACGAGAAAGTTATAAAAGGAAGGCTTTGATCATCATTTGGTATCTTTGGTCTATGCTAATGTTATGCTGCCGAAATGGTTGCGGAATTGCTTCGAGGAATGAATGCCTCCTAGTCTGGGCTCGACTTCGTGCTTGAGGGACAGCACCTAGTGGAGAGGTTTGCTTAGTTGAGTGTTTTGTAGTAAGTTTTGCATTTGTAGTTCAATTTCTAGCATGTTAATGAAGTTCTGGAGTTGCTGATTTAGTATAGCTGCATGTTGTATTTGCTCATAAGTCAAAAAATAAAAATATATTCGTTCTGGGTATTGGCTAGAACCATTTCTATGCCCTAGGCGCCCATTTGTGCAAATTTTGGTGATTTATAATGAAGAATCTGATTTTATCTTGTTGGTAGAACATTTCTAGAGGCTGTACCATTCTGTTTCACCTGGCAAGTGTTTAGAAAAAAAAATACTTCAATTTGTCAGTTGTTTCTTTGTCTAGTCTTCATTGTCATCATCCTAGCATTCGTTTGCATCAAGTCTCATGTCATTCTGACAAGTATTGAGTGAGTTGTGAGCATTTTAGTGGATTCTAGGGTTGCTGGTTTTGCATTTAAAGGTGCAGATCTGATTTGATCAGAATTTTAAATCTGGTTTTTGAGAGAAGAAATCAGTTTGGTATTTCCATTAAGCAAGGAGAATTCTATATCTAAATGCTCGTTCAATTGTTCTAACTCTATGCTCTTGGCAGGCGAATTCTCTATCATATTGTAAGCTGACAATAGTACTGGCAGCAGTTCTTAATCTTGCTTAATTATCTGATTTGTAATGCTCATCTTTACATTATGTAATTGCCTTGTAATATCTTACATCTCCGCCCTATGGTAGCTCCTTTCCCACTCCGGGTTAGAAAGCACATTCTGGGTGTTGAGTACTTTCAGCATTACAGTTATTTCTTTCAAGCATTGTATTTTGTAACACTCCGCCATATGGTCGCCCCTCACTCCATACTGGATTGGGTAGCACATACTTGGTGTCGAGTTCCCTTTCAGCACTTAGTGTAGAAGATCCTCTGACCATATGCTCGCCATCATCGGCGCCATTCTTGGTTAGAGTTCCTGCTTAAGCAATTTGATTTAGATCCTCTGACCAATGCTCACACCTTGCCCACATCGGGATCCTGGTGTACATTCTGGTTAGAGTTACTTCAGCACGTTTTGGTTTAGCTGCTAACCTTAACGAGTACATTGCTTTGTAATCTGTAATTTAAAAAATCAAAAAAAATTGGCTCGGAATATTTCAAGCGGGTATGTGATTTGAAGGGGATTCTTGCGCGTATGATTTGGCAATGTGGTTCCTTTCCTAAAACTAATCAGAAAGTGCGGAAAGTAAAAGGGGTTAAGGCCTAAGAAATTTATGTGCTACTCTAAATGCAGGATATGTGGAGCTTCGTTTCAATAGACTTCAACCGGATTTCACCTAGCTTCCGTCGGACAGCCTCAGCAAAATCGGTGCAATCTTCAAGGGAAATAGCAAAAGATGTTCAAATTATGAATGAACATGCATACACCATCAGAACGACGCATATAAGCATATAAATCACAACCGAAGTTAAACTCAAAATAATCTCCAGTCGACCACACAAGGCAAACTTATCATCAAGAAGCCGCTAGTGGTATGGAATAAAGCGAAGCTATCTCAATGAAACACCACACATCAAAGTAAGCTACTTGCATGAATTTAAGCTACTTGGATACGAAAGGAAGAAGAAACCTTGCTAGCATTTCATGACAAGACGAATTCCATCATCAATGAAAAGATCTATTATCATAAAATGTGTTGCACAACAATCTCTTCAAAAGTTTTCAAAGGGAAAACTTTCTCTCTTCTCCGAATTATGCAAAAATGCTCTACAAAACTACACTATCTAATACTCTCTCAGTGTCTACTACTCCAATGTCTAATCTAATTCTAATTCTCTAATGCCTTACAAATGAGGGGGACTCCCCCTTTTATAGCTAGCCAAGTCCCAAAAGACGGCTAGGGTTACAATCAATAGAGTGGCCAGAATCGTGCCACCTCAGCCCTAACCCTAAAAACTGCCAAAATAGGGAGTGGTACATTAAATGAATCAAAGATTCCCACTCACTCCCAAAAATAGCAAATGTAATAAATGCTCCATATTCAATCTTCTAGAAGATCTTCGTCCAGTAGTGAGTTCCCATTGGCCTTCTCTCTGACTGCCAACTCAACAAAAGTACGGCCTCAACCTCCTCAACTGAAATAGATGGAACACAATCTAACCGAAACTCTAACACTGTAACTGAGTGCTCGTGCCTCGTACAAGATTTTCTCCAAGCAGCCAATGAGTCCTGCGTGTTCTGGATCAAAGTGGAGAATGAAAGATTCTCTAAATCCCGCATACAAAGGTCTTAACATCCGCTAAGAAGGGAACCACAAAGAACCTCAAATTATCAAAATTAACTTCTATCCGATTCAAACACGGCAAATATATGGCCTCAAAGGTGTTTTGAATCTATCTATAATGTTGGGCTATAGCCTTATGTATCCCCGGGTTTGAATCTCAGCCTCGTACGCATCGAAGAAGCCACGCCTTGTGATAGCCGAAGAATACCACCGAGAGAAATCATATCGGTCATTCGCCTGAATGACACCTCCATCAATCAGCAACTGCAATGGCACATGCCTTAACATCTCAAGACGCTGGATCACTCCTACTGATAGATAGAGGTATCGCTTCAAGCATGACTACCAGATCCATCCGCGGTCAAAATAGTAGAGGCCTCGGTGCCAAAAGATAGGTCTCCATAAATTTCTTCGTCTCAAGACTTAACTCCGTGACCCATCTATTCCCGCGGCTATCCTCCTAACTCTTACTAAGGTTACCGACGTAATTCTAGGAATATCCGCTGGAGGCTCAATCACTGGTACATCCTGCCCTCGAGAACGAGACAACTGCTGAACATATCCAACTAACGCCTTGTGTTCTCGTTTCAACTTCTTATATTTTCCTTCTTTCTTGAATAACCTATCCTTGAGGGCAAGGAAGGAGTTATCACACCTCAACAACTGAAAGCACCAGTAGGGCGTCCCAAATCCAAAGTGGTGACCACGTAATTTTCAGGAACTGCTTCATTCCGGTCACACTCGACTCGTGGGACAGCAACGTGAAGAGTACGAGAGCCATCCTCATCGGTGGAGATCTTCGAAAACTTTCTTGCCTTCTTCTTCGGTGGAGGAGCACTGATCCGGTTCAAAAATTCTTCCATCTCAACTGCTGGATCAAGCTCCTCACTCGGGCTTCTTCTCATTCTATCTTTAAGCCAATCGGGCACTTCATATAGTATATCGAAGGGCTGCTGCTCCTGTGCCTCGACTTCTCTAACCTCGTTCCAACTTCTTCATCATTCTCGGCGTAGGTTTCATCGCCCTCAAGTGGTCAGTATCACCTCTAATTATATCATCATCATCGCCATCGCTCATGGCCTCCTAACTCCTCAATAAACTGAGGGTCGCATTAGTCCTCATCATCTTGTCAGATCAATCCTAACAGTACATTGGCACTCCGCCAATCGACTCTCCGCGGAGGTCAATATCATCCCCAGATTCCCAAAAATTCGACATCCATCGCATCCTTCCTCGACGCGAAACAAAGACACCTTCAGATGCTTGAGAACGTGGTCTCCATGGGTAATGCCATCAGGACTCGTGGAGGTTCCTGCTGAATCCATTTCCTTCTTTTCCGACTCGACCCCGTAATTTGTTTCTTTCTTCCTGTGGTGGGCGTCCTGTGATCTCCCATCATATTGTAAGTCAAGGCAATTGACCTACTCTTCAATCTGTTCACTCTCCTGTCAACCCATGCCCTGGTGAATGTCATAACCGGGATGGAGAGAGTATCTAAATCTGCAACCTCGGGCTCTGACCAATCTATAGGTGGAAGTGGAGTATCTCGAACTGCTGCATAATCTGGATGGACAACATCCATATCCTCACTGACCTGGTCCGGAACTGGAACAACCTCACACTCCCTGATCAGAGTAATCGGCAACCGAGAAAACATTCTCTTCCTTACCTCAATTTCATCAACTGCATCAGCCCAATAATCTTCTATAGTGGCCTTATGTTTGAACTCCTCCGACAGAACCCAATTGATGTTATGGTGCGGGTCATAGTGCTGTCGGCTTGTATGATATGAGAAGTGATAAAACTGAAGCTCACTCTCAGCTTCCCTAGCTGCCTGTATCGAAGGACACACCTCATCCGAGTTGCCCATCACAATTGGAAACTCTATCCCCCCTTTCTTCTTCTTCTTTTGGATTTTGTCAAAGGCAAGCAATTGCCTGGATATCTCTAGCATTATTATCCTATCCGGCTCTGCACTTAGGCAGCCTATATGGGTATGAAGAAAATCCTGTACCTCTAATGTATGAAAATCTCGAAATTGAATAAACCATCTATACTCTTTCAATCACTCTTGAGCATCCTTTAGAGATTCTCAGGTGTAACCGGCCTCGGCGTACTGATGTACATGGTGAATGAATCGTTGACACGCTTGTAGTAGGTTGTGCCGACAGTGCAACCGTACACGCCATGGATTTTGAACCGTGGAGCCACAACCCACAAGTTCCTTGTAAGAAATCCCCTGTACCTCGTCATTCGTGCCAACATATAAATAAGGAGCTCATGTAAAACGTTTTAGTCCTCCTCAAGCTCAGGAGCTGCTCATGTATATTATCGCTGATCATCTCAGCCCAATTGACATAATCCTTGCCCTCTAGCACCAGGTTGATGTAATAAAACATCCAAGGCTCAAAAATGTAGGACTGTGGGCAACCACCAACCCTGCTCAGCATCATGATAAGATCACAGTATTCTTGTTTCAGGTCCTCTGCTATGATCTGTTTTGGCAACTTCGCACGAGATGGCTTTGGAGTGCTCATCCAATGGGTATTAATTGTATCCATGCATCTCTCGAATGTGGAAGCATACATCCGCTCAGCTCGTTCCCTGGATTTGTAAATCATATTCCTGTGCACCGGGATCCCGAAAGCTTCACCAATGGCTGCCGGAGTAAGATTGGCAAGCACTTGGCCATCTGGTGACATGATCGACTGGTGTTCCTTTTCGTAGCAGTTAGCGCACTCCATTATCAGCTCCGAACACTGTATAGCTGGCGGAAAACCAGCAGCTGCATATAGCCCACTTCGGACGATGTTGTGCAAAGTAGCTGAAGCCCGATGACTTCCAATTCCAAACAGCCTGTTCTTAAAGGTCTCCAGGTTGACAGAGCCCAGGTTAGTGTCCGTCAACTTGCCCAGCTTTGAAATGAACTTCGACTCTGGCGTGAATGTCTTGCTCAGCTTCTTGATCATAGCTTGTCTTGAGGCACCATTGTCCTTTCCGGTTGTCCTCGCTTCAGCCATCTGCAACATAACAAACATTCATCAGCAATTAAATTTAATAAAATAAGGCACTGTATAGGGGCTGCAGTCGAATTCTAGAAGCTGCAATAACTCTCGT
This sequence comes from Sequoia sempervirens, assembly GCA_007258455.2. Lineage (NCBI taxonomy): Eukaryota > Viridiplantae > Streptophyta > Pinopsida > Cupressales > Cupressaceae > Sequoia > Sequoia sempervirens. The sequence continues at coordinate 26,658 of VDFB02301909.1, read as the reverse complement.
GTTTGCAAACCTCAGCTTCTTCTCTTGAATAAGTTCGAATTCCAACACTTAGAACAGATTTCTAAGTGAACTCTGATGACTTTACTTCACTATCAGCAATCAGCAATTTAAACTTCTTAACTTCGTATCAGCAATCAGCAATTAGTAATCAGCAAGCTCACACTTTAGCAAGTTTGTACTTTTCACTTCAAGGCGCCTCTTTTATTGGCAACTTCAACTTACTTAACAAATCAGATTTCAGCCTCAACACTAGCAAAGCCGTACCTCCCACAAGCAACTTCAATCTTCAGCAAATACTCCTTTAACCAGCAATGGCGTACCTCTTCAACTTCAGCAATGGCGCTTCTCTCCAAGGCGTCCCCTCCTCAGCAACAATTTCAAACTCCCTCAAGCTTCAGCAACTGCAACACTTCACTCTCAGAGCAAGTTCGCCTTCTTCAACTATGAAAACAAGTGAAAAACATCTTCATTTTATAGCCAAAACTCGAATTCTAGAAGAAGTTAATTTTAGCCAGTGCCATTAAACTCCACTACTCCACTTCAAGAATTCGAATTTTTCCCTCTCTGGTGTTTCTGACACTTGTCTCCAGTCGTCGGGAATATTATTCTTCTAGAAACTTGACTTTGACTGGCGTTTTGGATTTTGCTTTCGAAAATTTAATTTAATTCATCATTTTTTTTTTTACTCACCAGCCGGAGCTCTGTTACTGGAATTTGAATTTTAACTCTCTTCTGCTCTGGAAAATTCATCCTCGGAGAATTTAATCAAAATTATCTAAGCAATTTCTCTTGAACTCATCATTCGAAGAAAATTCATCTTGAAAGCACATTTTATTCGTTTTTGCCTTAGAAAATTTAAAATTCTCCCTTAGGAAAATTCACAATTCGAGCACTGATTAAATTCCTCACTGAAAAGGTGTCGGCGAAGCTTGAAAGACTTGGAAATTCATTTATCATCACAAATGTTCAGTACCCAGAAGCAATTTTTCTTCAGATTGTCTGGAATCCATGGGTACCCAACGAACGGGTTCATTTAATTTTTTAATTTTGAGCCTTAGGAAATATTATTTTCACCATTTTAAATTGATTCTTCGTCTGTGATCATCCTGTGTTGCCCCAAACTGAAGAACTTGAATTCATCTTGCATTTTTGACTCCATCACTGAGAAAAGTTGTTCTTGCTTCGGAAAATTTATCACTCTGATCTCAAGGCGTATTTTCCAAGGGAAAATAATTTGCCTTAGAAAATACTTTAAAATCATCTTGCATTTTGAGAACTTTGCCTTAGAAAATTTTTGATCATCTACCAGCGAGAGAAGTATCATCTTCACTTAGAAAAAATTTTATTCGTCAGGCACGCCTTACTTCTCACTTGCCATTTGCATTTCACTCCACACTTGGAAAAATATTCCAACGCCTAGGCAAATTTTTCAACACTTAGAAAATATTTTATTTCCCCTTGAGGCACCTAGCACACTTAAGGAAAAATCACGCCTTAGCAATTTTGTTTCCACACTTCACACTTCACCCCTTAGAAAATATTTTAACATCCTATAACTCCCTTCAACATAGGCGTACACTTCACTTAGCATTTTATTCTCAACACCTTCAAATATTCTCTAACACACACATCACCCTCAACGCCTTAGGAAAATTTCCAACCCCTTTATAACCTTAGGCGCATATCATACTTTGAGAGGAAATTTAAAAACCACGCCTAGGGAAGCATCCTCAACACTCTCCACCCTTGGCGCGCCTAATACTTACCATCTTTCACCACGCTTTGGGAAAACTTTCATCCCACTTACCACCCTTAATTACTTTTCACATCCAAACATGGGCGCATTTCTATGTAGGAGGAGGATAAACTTGCCACCACGCCCCCTGTGACCTTTCAACTTCACGTTTTCGTCCTGACATGCACAAGTTTGGGCGCATTTCATCCCTTGAGGAGGACGAATTTCTTTGACCTTGTTGACTTCTTTCATCTTGAGCGCATTTTTGATGTGGAGGGGGATGAGACTTTCAAACGCCTTGGAGTGACCCTTCAGCTTCCAAATTTCGTCTTCACATGCATGTATTTGGGCGCATTTTGCCCTTTGAGGAGGATAAGAAATGTTGACCCTGTTGACTCCTTGTAACCTTGGGCGCATTTTGGCCTATGAAGAGGATGAACTTCAAGTTGGGCGCATTTGGAGGGGTGAGGCGGATTTCATGCCTTAGAAACTTTTTTCAACTTTTCCCTCCTTCCTGTTGGGCGCATTTTGCCCCTGCTGCAGGATAAACATCTTTGACTTTCTTTGACTTCTTGCCTTGGGCGCATTTTGCCCTGTGTGAAGGATGAACTCACACTTAGAAATTTTTATGCCTCTTTAGCTGAGATGGGCGCATTTTGCCAGGCCTGCTGGACGAGACTCTAGACTTGGACAAATTTTTCATCATCCTCGCCAGCCTACGTGCCCTGCTATTTATAGTAAGTCCTCTGAATTTGCACTTCTGAAGCTCAGATTGACTTGAAATTTTAAACATAGCTTCTTCATAACCTTATCAACCTGTCGGCACTGCCATTTTAATCACCCTGCTATTTATAGCCTGTTTCTGAAGGTGGCTTACTATAAATAGTAAGCCCATGTTTCTGATAGCTCCCAAGCTCCGATCGAGTTGAAATTTGAATGAGGCGATCCTCACCACGACTGTTGGCTGACACTGATGCATGCAACTGATTTACTATTTTTAGCATGTTTCCAATTTGACTTACTATAAATAGTAAGTGCTCCGTTTGACCGAAATTTCACCACAGATAGCTGAAGGATGCCGATCGCATGGTTTACATCGGATTTTGAAGATTTTGACTTTTGATGCCTATTTTAGGTCTCGAAGTTGGAAACCCTAATTTTGTATGCATATCAAATGAACTCTCGCTTGCCTTCGTTTTCAAGGACATCGCGATAGCTCGTGAATGAATCATTGAGGCTACGGACACACCTCGCTAAAAATAGCAAGTTCCTTATCGAGTGGGAATCTCCACAGCATGTCACACCATCGAAGCTCTTGAAAACCCATCAGAATCACCCGACATGCAAAAGAAACCTCGACATGCAACCCTAAAAATAGCCTCTAAGGTCAATTCGAAAGTAGTCGCCTCGTCTTGCATGTTACATCATCGCTAAGGTCTTGAAAAACCCAGAAGGAATATCCAGACATGCAAAGAAAAACTCTGCATCTGCACCCGAAATTTGCCTCGAAGCCGGACTGCTAAAAATAGTAAGTTGTCCGTTTTCGCTCAAATTTTGCACATGAGTAGCCTGATATGTTCCGAATGCAGTGTGATGATTGGAATCTCAAAATAGCTGATAGATTGCCCCGAATTGCACACTTACTAAAAATAGTAAGTACCTTGGAATTCGATGAAATTTGGCTGGAGGCCTGCTGGATGTCTGCTGACAACAACGTTAAATTCAATTTTCAATTTACTCACTTTACTTGACCTTGAATTGACCAGAAAAGTTCAAAACCCTAATTTCAGACTTGGCCAATATTTTGCGTTTAAGCTCAATGACGGACACAACCCCCCGAAAGACGGACACCAGAAAAGAGACAGAGCGAGAGAGAGAGAAGAAAACCCAAGCCAAAAGACCGGAACGGAGCAAAGTTAGGGGGTCCCCATCTTAAATGGGGCGATGTGTGAAAAGGTCACAACAGAACCCAAGGGTGATTGTAGATATATTTAGTGATTCTCCTCGCGTCCTCTACAATTGGTGTGACCCAATCTAGTTTTCCTATGTCCTCCAAAAGAAGGTCAAGGACATGAGCTGCACATGGTGTCCAAAAAATTGAGGGGTGTTTATCTTGGAGAAGTCTTCCTGCTACCACATATGCTGCTGCATTATCAGTTATGATTTGCACAACATTTGCAATCCCCACCTCCATGCAAACTCCCTCCAACATCTTAGCCAAATTTTCTGCACATTTTACAATGTGGGAGGCATCAACTGATTTTAAAAACACCACCTCTTCTTTGCATGCAACCAAAAAATTAATGATGGTACGGTTTTTTCCATCCGTCCACCCATCAGAAAGAATAGAGCAGCCATATTTTTGCCATTTTTCTTTTTGCTCCTCTACTGCTGCCCTTGCCCTTTCAGTTGCATTAGTAAGCAACCTACAAGTACAAAGTGAAATTAAGTACACAATTTTAATTTGTAAACAAAAAAATAGCTTAAATTCATCATAAATTAAACTTAAAAAACATAAATTAAATAACATAAACTAACCTCCCACTCAAGTCCGTGCGAGAAGGCGCCTTGTAGCCTTTTCCTGCAACTGTCAATGCGGTGACCAAATTGTGCCAGTAAGGAGAACTCGCCACATTGAAAGCAATATTGTTAAAATACCAAAAATCTGCACAAGCAATGTCTGCTTGCTCATGCACCTCCCTATTCCATCCAGTCGCCTCTAAGGAAGGTTGTGCACCAGTTGTGTTTCTAGGCACAAAAAAACTATCCAACCGTGTCGGTGTAGGTCCTGTAGCTGCCCTTGCCCCTGGTGCTCTACTAGAGGAAGATGAAGGGATGGAGGTTGAGGTGCCAATGGGTTGCCTTGACCTTCGCACACGTGGGCCACGAAGAGAGCCCACTATCTCCTGAATCTCCTGAGTAACATCATAATCATCATCTGACTCAACTGGAACACCTTGAGAAGAGGCAATGGTTGCTTGCATTGCTGCTTTTGCCATCTCTCTTTTCATTTTTTTTTCTTCTGCAGCTGAAAGTATGGCATTCATTTGTCTTTTTATTTCTTCTGTTGTATGAGGACATTCCTTAGCATCACGTTGAGGGATGCCTGCAAGGTGGTACTTGAGGCGATTGATGCCCCCACGATATACTTTTTTACATGGAATGCAATATACTGTGCCAGGTATGGGTCCTAGATAAGCATACTTCCAAGCAGGATCTCTAGCTCCTGGAGGACGTTTACCTACAAAGTCCGCAGGCACGGATGGGGCAGAGCCTGAGGCAGAAGTGGGTTCAGAAGCCATTATCAATTAATTATTAACCTACACAAAGTGAAAGTCATAGCACAACTTGTTAGTTTTTGATAGAAAATTTAAAAACAAACTAAATTAGATTAAATCAAAAGAGATTACTTTAAGTTTAAATTACTAAAAATCTATCACTAGATTCTAAATCTAAACATTTTCATAACAAAAAAATTGGATTTAAAAATAAAAAATAAAAACTAGGGTTTCAAAAAAATGTGAAAAAATGTAAAAAATATGAAAATGACTTCAAACTAGTAAAAAATTAAGCTAATCTAAGATTGTAAGCATGTTATTCAACAAAAAAGAGGATTCAATCATTCAAAACAAAAAAAAAATAACTAGGGTTTAAAGAAAATTTTAAAAAAATGAAAAAATCAGCAAAATATGTTAAAAAATCAGAAAAAATCATTAAAAAATCTTGTTTTGATGAATCTAAATCTTGTTTTGATGAATCTAAATGCATTTAAATCATTTTCACACTACAATCAAATGATTTTTAAACATAGAACCAACAAGAATGAAGAATTTTTTTTTAAAAAAGAAAGAACAAGAAAAATGAGAAACCCTACCTGGAAATCCAATTTGCCTTCTAAATTCGATGTAAATGCCCTTCAAATCTTGTCTTTTGGATGCAAAATCACTACAAATGAGTGCACAATGCCTTGGAGAGGTTTTTTGCTGAGTGTGAGAAGAGAGTGAATGAAAAAAGACAACTTAAAATTGCTTTTTAGCGGCTGCCTGGGCGTTCTAACTGTCGCGCGGGTTTTTCTAGAAAACTCGCCGTACTTTCTGGAAAAACTTGCCAAAAGTACGACGAGTTTTCCAGAAAGTACGGGCGAGTTTTCTGACGTACAAGTGCCTGAAAAACTTGCCGCTTGGAAAAACTCGCGAGTTTTTCACTACTCGCCGGGTTTTGTGCGAGTCTTGCAACTATGATTCATACCATTTTCAATGGGGAGACCGTTGGCTGTAAGGTTACTCAGCTCATAGTCATGTCAGCATTGTTCGACGAGGCAACAAGGAGCAGAGGCGAACTTCAGTCTCAGATCACAGCTGGTGAGGATATGCAGCAGCGACATAGCATTCTTCGACAGAGTCTCATAGCTCCAGATAGTGATACAGTTAACAATCCCGTTGAGGGATTGGTTGCTCGAGATCACGACCAGTAGACTTCAGTTCCCACTTCTCAAGATAGACATTTCTCACAGGAGTTAACTTGGCGTTACCCTTTCAAGTTAACTCGATGTTGTCATCACATGCATATCTATTCTGAGATCAGCTTTACACACTTGGAGTTTTATTTAGGGTTTTACGTTAACTGATGGTAGTCTTCCAGTTAACTCGCTTTCAATAAGGACGTGCATGCTCGCACAATTGTCCATTTTTAGATTAGATGTTTCGGTTAACTGATGGTAGCTTTCCAGTTAACTATATAGTTTACTTCATTAGGGTTTGGCAGCGAATCTTGCATGCATTGCAAGACTGTAGATGACTCAAGGTGATTTTAGGGTTCCCTACACCTTGATGTATATAAATAAGAGCTTTTGCTCATTTGTAAATAACTTTTGCTTAAGAGAGAAATATATGTTGCGCCTACCTTGCCCTCAATATTGCTCTTTTGGTATTTGTTCATGCGTCTTTACTTTATGATCAATTGTTATGCCACATAGGGTTTCATGCGATTGTGATGGTGAATTATTTCCATAGTTTAGATAAATCTGTTTTGTGTTCAATGAGCTTGTTCAGATTGAGATGATAGTTGTGCCTACCTTGCCATCAAGTAGAGAATCTGCACTTGTTTATCGTATGGTGTTGTGAACAATAAACTTATTCGGATTGAGATAATAGTTGTGCCACCTTGCCCTCAAGTAGAGAATCCGTATTCAGTTTATCGTGTGATGTTGTTATCAATAAACTTGTTTAGATTGAGCAAATAGATGTGCCACCTTGCCTTCAAGTTGAGGGTCTATACTTGTTTATCGTCTGATAGTCAAACCTTGCTCCATTTCCTCATGCTCTGTTTTCTTGAGGGAACTGGATAGAATTTAAGTTACTAAGTTTAGTTGTAGTTAGTGAATCTGCGAAACTAGAGAAAATTCTCAGCTGCAACGTATATAGTTTTCGAGAAAGCCTTGTACCTCTACAGCTGAAACAAAAAGACAGGAATTAGTTTAGTTTATTTCCCTTTGCACGTATTTTTGTCAAGCACAATGAGGGAGCTTCCCCTCCTAATTTGAAGAGCACTCATTGCGTAGTGTGCATAGCTGTCTGTACCAACTCTTACTCCAGAGGTGCTAGTTGTTACGCCAACAACCCTCTAGGTATAAAACTGCTGTAGAAGTGTTCCATTAAGGAGATAAAAGTAGACTGCTGATTATAAGGAAACTCTCTTCATACCCCAAAGATGGTGACCTTGTGCTCACATAAAACTGTGTTCAAAAAGAGAGCTCTGATAATATGTGGGATGTATCAAGGGATGGAATGAGACATGGGATCTCTAGAGACACTGCTGGAGCCAGTTACCTCTTCTTTTCCAGGCCTGCTGGTCCATTCAGAAGTGGGGGCATAGGGTTGTGGTCAGTGGATCTGGTGTGGAATGTCTTCTTCTGGTTAAATCAATAGGTTGTGCTGATGGTTGCTTTCTGCAGGAGGCTTAGATTTCTTGTATGAGCTCCAAATATCTGTTTGGGATTTGCAACCCAGTTGCAAATGACTGATAGACTAGGATAAAGAAACTTAAGATAATGTCATTCGAAAAGCAGTCAACAAAATTTGCCAAATTTATCCAACAACATTTACAAAAGAAAATGAAATAGTATGCATACACAAGATTACACAAGACTCAAAGATTTACATGGGAAACACTTATGGGAGAAAACCTGCCACCAAAAGACACTTATTGTTATATTATTCAGAATAAAGGATTCAATACAACAAGTCTTTTTACAAGTTTCAATCTACAACATACTCTTCTGCAATCACTCTAACGACTCACACCAGCAATGTTCTATTCGACGCTAACCTTTTCCAATCTGTCCAACCTTGGCACCATAACAAGAGATGATATATATAGACATAAACACAGAAACCCAACCATCTAACTGTCCAACCAACACATGGAATACTAAGAGTCACACAACCATATTCTGATCATATTATGACACCAGCATACAGCCCATATCAGCAAACATAATCTCTCCATATGGATGATCAATGTGTATACATAGTTGTTGCTGGACACTATGAATCCATAGTTGCTCACTTAACATTGTCAATGAGTTCATGTTTTCCTATATAGTCACCACTACCAACTCCAAGCTTGTGGTAGCACACACAAACATTCCATCACTTATGACTGCCTGAGGTACTTTGTGTCATCTTCCAAAACATTATCCTACCCTTAAGTTGTGTTGTATGAACTCCAACTCTACTGCAAGTGCTTCCACATTGCTATTCATGTTTGCAACAACACTATTTTCTATTTGTGGTTGTGAGTTCTTCTCCAAATGACTTGTGGTTGCTACCACAACATCACCACATGTAGACCAACATGTATATTGTACCAAAACATCTGAAACTCATCACATCTCACCACATTGCATTATGTAGACAAACTCGTAAATTATAAACTCTCAAAGTAAATATCGCCCAAGTTCCAACAATATCTACATTTTTCAAGATTGCAATAGAACACATTTTCTATGACCACGAAAGGTGTTGCTAGTACTGATTACAAGCCACAAACAGTCCGTTATGGCCACTAGGTGGAGCATGTAGTTTCTTAAGGGCCGAAGCATCGAGCCCATTTTCCTCAACCTCCTTGGCCATTACATGGATGTTGCCATCCAGGCTTTTGAAGGCATTGATGATAGCAACAGAACTAGTAACATGGTCAGACTGAGCATGGTGCAAGGAAGTTGCTTTGCTGGGTGAGGGAATAAGATGATTTGGTAGGATGAGTCAAGGCCCAAGTTCTACTTGATCAGAGAATGTTCTGGTGTTTACATATTGAATGGCTTCTTGCATGAAGTATGCATGGGATTGTAGGTAGCACCTTGAGTGGCATTTCAAACACAAAATGTTTGTTGAGTATAGGGGGATATCTAAAAAACCCAAGAGCTTATCACTCAGTGTTCACCCTCAAATGTTTGGATTGTGGTGTTGAAGAGTGGGCAAGGAGTTTTAAGTATTCAAACACAAAATGTTTGTTGAGCATAGGGGGATATCTAAAAAGCCCAAGAGCTTATCACTCAGTATTCAAAAAAATGTTTGCTGAGCATAGGGGGATATCTAAAAAGCCCAAGAGCTTATCACTCAGTATTCACCCTCAAATGTTTGGATTGTGGTGTTGAAGAGTGGGCAAGGAGTTTTAAGTGAGAGGGTTAGGGTTCTAGGGAACTCATGGCCTAAGCAAGAGGAGCAAAACATCCATGAGATGTACCAGAAATCAATGTTGTTGAGATTGGGCTTGTAAATCAACTTCAATATACTGTCTAGACTCTACATTATAAAACCCAATGGGGCCATATCCTTGGTGACCTCTAACCATGGTCCACACAACGCCCTTAACCCAATAGTTTTGCATGTTGTCTTTGCCTTTCACCTTTCTCTAGAAAACCTGATGTTACAGATACTCTACTTTATTGCGATAAAAGTGCTGAATCTACTTTTATTTAGGCCCTAGCAAGGACCCAAAAACATCTTCTAAGGCCATGACCAATCTTCTTGGTTGGGTTAGGGGTTTTATTTTATGGGAATTTTGTGTAATGACCCTTAATTTAAGATTGATCCTATCAACAAATAATGCAAGAAATAAGGAAAAAGAATTGAATTATATTTGACTTAGCTTAAGACCAATTGTATTAGCTCTATCTAAACAACAACTGATTGTGTGATTTCATCCAATTATTATGACTTACTTAATAATACCCTGCTAAAGTTATTACTGTTTGTTTTCTCAATCATAGGTATGGTTGAATAGGATGGCTGCAATGGGATGCCCGTAGAGTGCTCCTTCCAAGCCCAAGAGCGGATACGGCAAGCCCTCTTGGCCCAACAATGGCAGACTGCCACTCATCATTGTGGGTGGGGTACTTAGAAAGCCTCTAGCACCTGCTATCCCCTTCTGCACCTCCTATTTCCCATTTAATGATGATATAGATATGTGAGTAATACTATCTATAGTCTCCATATAAATCAACTCTACTTACAGTCATATACATTCCCCTCATCGTCCCATTATATTAATTCTATAGACATAATTCTTGATTTAAAATATACTGAACATACCTTAGAATGCTGCTGTAATCCTTTTTACAGTCCACACACACTTATTCCTCAAATCCATTCTTATATTAAAGAATCATAATTGCTTATAAGGCTCAATAATCACTACAAGTATCATTATTGCATAATTTCAAATATAATCCATATGAACATATATATATCTATACTATTATTGATTAATCTAATTGCCTTTGCCTGTACATATTATTCATATTCATATCAAAGAATCCTACTTATAAGGTTCAATAATTGCTGCACGCATCATTATTAGATAATCGTAATTTGTATCTATATATATATATATAATTAGATCTCTAAAATAACATATTAACAATGCTATAAGAATCATGAATGATCTTATTATTCCAAAATATTCTTATGTATAAAATGTATTTATCAATCATCAATAATATATTTACCAATGAAATTAAATATATTTATCAATCATTAACTGTTTTAATTCTTAATATATTTGTCCATAATCATTATCTAAATTTATAATATATTTAATAAATATCATTTTCCAAATATATTAAAGTATTTATCAACTGCTGGCTTAAAGTTATGAAAATACTTACTACTTTAATAGGTTCGATCTGCATAAACCATAATCACTTATCCCAGCCACGATCCCTTACCTATCTCCAGCCCGATCTACTTGTATATTCCGGATTTTATTTATTGTCTTTCCCCTCAATGCCGATGTATTTCCCCATCCTCCTTCTTAGCAATGATTTTTACGTGGAAGGCTGCATTAGAAAGGTATGACTTTTTAGACTAAGCGCTGCCTTGATTAATTCATTGTTGCTGACTTTTGAGAGGCACCGCTGTCTTAGATGTCCCTTAGTCTTTGTTTTATTATTGTTAAGGGACCGCTGCCTTTTAAGGCTTATTATTATTTTATTGATCACAATAATATCTATTTTGAAAATAATATATTATTATTAATAATTATGATATTTCAGACTATATAATTATTTTATTATTTTATTTTGATGTTTTATTGAATATTTGATATTTTAATAATAAAAATAATTTGCTAATATCTTATTATTATTTTATTCTAATGTATTACAATCTTTGATGTATAATGATTATAATATTTAGTACTGGTAATTACAATATTATTTTTAATATTATTATAATTATAAGATTATCATTGATAATTATTTAAACAGTTAATGTTTTTAATGTGTATTTTGTTTATCTTGTTTCAATGTTTCATATCTCGATGCTACAATTTCAGGGGACATTACATTTTGATAAGAGAAACAAGATCCAAATTGATCTGTGGGATCTTCATTTTCTTTCATTTCCTATATTTCTTTATCAATGTTCTCGTTCTTGATGCTTTAATTGGAGGATGCAGCTGGCGAGGGGTTGTAGTGGATAGCAGATGGCGTTACATGGGGCATGTCATATTGATGATTAGTTCCTCCATGCAAATCTTCTTGTAAAATTCAAGCCATGGTTCCTCCTTGTTGTAAGCTTGTGATGATCTTCTTGGGTCTCCATATGGGTCACTAATGACTTTGTCAAGATTGCAGAGGGCTGCTGTTAGGATATATACTAACCCAATACCTAATGTCCTTGAACCTCTTTATCCATTGAGTGTGGAGATAAAGACATTTACGAAAATAAAATCTTTTTCCCCAATAGAGGCTTTGCTCATCAACCACTACCAAAGGTGACACAACAACAATATAGACCTGCAGATGTATACCATGCCTAGGGCTGTTAACAGCCATTGAATATCATCATTGCAAACAAGAGATTCTTTTTTTTATTTTGAGCTAGTGATCCCAAGGTTCAAACACTTGCACCTGTTTTATAAATATGCCCGTTTGAGATATTTGAGCTTTTTCATAAAGCGGTAACATTGCATAACATTGATGTGACTATTTTCTATCCACCATTTCCACGAATCACTGTGAAATTTTGGGTGGAGGAACTGCATACTCTCAAGTCTGAATTGAGATTGTCTTTAGATCTGGTTTTTAAGTTTGATTTCTAGCTTATGGACCAATGGTCCATGATTTCCTTGATGCCTATGAGCCAATCAGTTGTTGTTCTTGTGTTGCTAAGGCCTCGGTTAACTCTTCATCTGAGACTATTTTTGAGTGATGCCCCGTTGCTGCTGTACTTGTGTGATTTTGGAGAAAATGTTGCTGCAGACTTGTTTATTCCAGATTTTCATTCTTTGTTTGAGATATTTGAGCTTTTGCATAAACCAGTACATAGCATACACTTTGATGTGACCATTTTTCATCAACCATCTCCAAACATTATCATGAAATTCTGAGTGGAGGAACCACATACTCTCAAACCTGAACTGTGCTCTCAGTTTTTGAATTTGATTTATAGCTTATGGGCCAACGGTCCGAGAGTGTTATTTCCCGGAGCCAAGGATTGACTTCATTGGCACCTATGAGCCAATCTTCAAACAGAATAATTTTGTTAATCTTAATTAATAGCATTTTGTTTTCACAGTCCATAATAGTTGGTTTCAAGACTTCTGGATAAACTGTGTGCATTTTTTTACATCGACGTTTCGGATCATACTCCATGATCCATCATCAGGATGAATTTTGCACCTTTTCAGCAATGTATTTTGCACCTTTTCTTTTATTGCACCAAGTATAAGAGGCCCAGACAAATTCAAAGTGGTCAATTTGTAATGTCCCCTAGTCTATTCACACACAATATACTGGCCAATGACAACCATAGTCAGGATGGATTTCCCTGAATAATTTAATTCCAAACTCAGATCTTTGTTATTGCAGATGTAACACTGGGATCAATCTTTCAAATGTAACAGCTGAATACATTCTATCAAACAGTTTTCATTCCTTCACAACTCCAGATCCATCAGTACATATATGCAAACACTTATTCTGTAAGCTAGTTATACTAGGAGCTGAAATACAACACCAATTCTAATGCCCAGAACTTCTATAGTAGATTACAATGAAGGTATGCAACTCTTTATCTACAGCACTCTATCATCCTGAGTTGATGTAATGTCCCTTCTTGGGTTTTGCCCCATCCAAGCCCGATCAGTAAAAATGTAATATAGGCTCCAGACATAAGAAAGACGCCAATACATATCCTGCCCTTCTTCAACATCAACGAACGACTCTACTCGTACAACAAGTGATGTATATGAAAGATACGCAAATGGCATGTAGTAACAACAGAGGAATAAACACTTCTTCGCTCAGCATTCATATAACTTCCAAACTTATATCGCATATAACAACACCACATCGATTATAGCCCATGATGACTAATGAATGAACTTATACCATAAACCTTTGCCAGTAGTCACCCGTTATCTACTGTTTCTGAGAGAATCGGCAATTCCGTCAATTTGCAAGACCTCAATTTTCCCTTGTCAGCAGTGATTACCATCAGACCTCCTGTCCTCCAACTCATCTCCAATGTCCTTCAAATAGTAATCACAATGTACAAATTCTTTCAATCATGCCCAAATCAACGGATGCCTCCGCCAGCAAATAGAAATGTATGTATATCGATGCCAGTAAAGATCTTGTTTCCCCCAGACGCCCAACCGGTGATTATTGATAAGAATGATCACATTGATTTCAAAGATGACTTCGAACTTCCACGAGGCATAATGACTTCATTGGCTCTAACACCCGATATTGGGTCTTCTTATGGTGCGTTATATACCGAATACACTTTGCACAATCAATCCTCCTGTGCAGTTAAATACAAACGACTTTCTGTGGTGACGGAACTGTGTTTAAAGACAACCCGACGATAATCATCTCTTCTCTCGTCACTCTGGATAAATCATCCCCATGTGATCCTTTCAGCGCTTCTGTATTTATCTTTGTATTCTTTTTACTTCCTCTTTGTCAATTGATTCTTTCCTATATGCTACCTCCTCATTGTCTCATGGCTAGATATATGCGGGTCAATGCCAATAGCCGTGTCTTCTTCAAGCGTCTTTTCAAAGGATGTGTCTAGTTGTTTACTAATAGCATCCCTTTATTAGTTGCTTATAATCGAATTAATCTTCCTTTTGTTTGTGATCGGCTGCATTAGAATTCAATTAGTATAAGATCTATTGTAATAATTAAGATATGGATTTATTCTATATAATTAAATATATGCATATATATTGTAAATATATATATCTACAAATATATATATATATGTGTGTGTGTGTGTGTGTGTGTGTGTGTGTGTGTGTGTGTGTAGATCTAGAAATGCAGGTGTATGTATACTTATCTTAATTGCTTCGGTATGATGGGGACATCACACAATTTGGGCATGTGTGAAAAGAACAAGCAAAGCATAGAATGCAATAGTTGAATTGTGATTCCCCTTTTACCTTGGGGCTTTCTGCTGTGTTGAAGTGTTCCATAGGTATAGTGTTTTCCTAATTTGAACTTTGGAGCTACTGGTTGATGTTTACTGCTTTGTCTGATAAATTAAATACGTGAATTAATAATGGAGATGACAATGCATTACAAATATAGGAGTAAAATATATCTTTATGAGCCCATGAATTTATTACAGAAGAAGACCAGAGATGGTCAGCCAAGGATCAAAGTCGATCCGACTAGATCATATTCTCTTTGACGATACACAATGTATATAATATTATAAAGGACCCAACTGTTGCCAAAAAGAACACAACTATTAACCAACCGATTCTTATAATTACCCAAAGCCAACAACCAATTAATACAAACAATTAATACATAGTCGGATAACCAATATTACCGAAGCATAATAATAGACATTGTACACCGACTACATCATCCCCCCCCAAAAGAAAAAGTCGTCTTCCAGACAATAGTTGATTTGATTGAGGTAGAGGATTTTGTTGTATGCATTTATTTTCTATAGATATATCTCAATGGAACTCAAAAGTAGAAACAGGAAACTAATCCCCAAGAAAGCATGTGAAAGAATGGTAGGATCTAAGTTACCGGGTTCTTTGGTTTAGGCTCTGGTGCTCGCTCTGGGAGCCTTTAGGTCCGAGAGCGGCCTGGGGAGCGCCCCGGAAGCCCCGAATTCCCTATGGGCTCTCCCAAACTATCATGAAGGTCATAATTGCACATATTAACTTGCATTTTCCTATAAGTTTCTAAAATCTATATAAAGGCCTTACAAATTTGTAAGCAAATGAAACTCCACTCAACTCAAGCCCAACTGTAATCAATGATAATCCTGACCTCCATATCAAGTTTTGACCACCTAAGAGATTTTATAGTAATGAAATATTCTTTCTTGAAAAGTTCCAAGGCATTGATAGTAGCATATATGGATTTAAAATTTGCAATTCTATTTGAAAAAGCATATTTATTTAATATTCGCAATTCTATTAAACAAAGCATATTTATTTAATATCTGCATCTATAGTAGCATATATGGATTTAATATCTGCAATTATATTTCTTCATCTAAGTCAAAGCATTGATGTTAAAATCTTGAACAAAGTTTTAAAAAAAAAAAATTACTCTTAAGGTTTCAGGGATTGTGAAAACCTTATATTCTCAATGTCTTTATTTCATGATGATTGATGATTGATGAAGTATCATACTATCAAATGTATTTACAATTCTGTATATTTTTTATTCTTTTGCATATATATATATAGCCGTACTGGCGTACCCGTATTCCGTACTTGTACCTGATCCCGTACCAGAACCGGCAACTTAGGGTAGGATACTTAGTAGAATCTCATTGGATCATGGTTTTGGTGTTGTTGCAATATATGACCTGCTTTAGGCCCCAGATTCTGTTATAGTGCACCTTACTCAAACAATCGTCTCTGGTTGTTTTTTGGAGGACCACATCCAACCTTTCTTGCATAAGCTTTTTTGTAAAGAAAGTTGTGTGTATTTGGGGCATCAAGTCCCCTTAAATTCCATGAATATCTGTATCAACCTAAGGGAATGATGTCAGCTTGATCTGTTGCTAGATTTGTGATTGTGGATTGGGATTTCAGTTCTTGCACCTGCAAATTAGCTTCCAGCCCTATTCATTTTTTCCTCTGGGAAATTGGCTTTGCTTAGATTCAGATGTTGAAGCCTATCCAAAGGTTCAACTGTGACATTTTTTTTCTTTTTCTTTTTTAAGTTCCAAGTGTGCAGATGGTATCGGACTCATAATATATACACCTTTCTATTTATTCTTTCTCAGCCTGCTGGCAACTTTTAATGTGTCTGCTATGGAGGTAAATCAGATGGCTCCATCTTGCTCTTGATCATTCATGTTGTTTATGTTGAGCTGTAGCTATCTTTGCTGTCCTCTTTATTGTTCTTAAGATTCATGGTTCTCCATTACTTCTTTTGGTTTCACTCCCTATGAAAGCAGCAAAGGTTATGATAGCAGAATTTGTGCTGCGAACTTCAGGGCTGCTTTTCCTTTCCCTTGGTATACTCTGAAATTTATTCTCCATTAATTTTGTTGCATCCTGATGTTGACTGGTTGAGGTGACGATTTGGGGATTTTTATTTCCTTCTCTTACTCATATAGCTGCCTCAAACAGGGAGCTCCAAGATTTTTTGTGAGCCAGGGTGAAGATCTGACAGTGGAAGTGGTGAGATCCAATTCAGATATGGCAGCTACAGATTCACTAATTGGTGGAATGGTTTGGATAACTGCTGTGAAAGTGTAAATTTTTGAAACATATATGTAAACAGAAAAAAATTTCAACTGTTATGGTTTAGTTTTACTATTTCAGACTTAAAACTTATTAAGTAATGCCTTGCATGGCATCATATAAATTCTGTGCTGTTTTAAAATCTGTGCTGATATAGGTTTTCATATATGAAAACCATTATGTTAAAGCCCCTTTTTCTGATATTGATAAACTATAATTAATACAAAAATTGTGATGCTATTCTCCCAATGACCTATGGGTGGCAAGGGAATACATACCCAAGCAATGTGCCCACGCTGGTTGCAAGATCTAGACCTTGAAGGTATATTTTTATAGTCAAACAGATGTTCCCACTCAACGCCATACAGATCTAGGAGTCTTATGTCTGGTAGAGGTTTTCCCAGATCTGTACTCGCACAGAAATTGGTATAATTGAGCAATGTAAGGCATTTTCTGACTTCGGAGGCTGTTATGAATTAATTTTTCAACTATGGTGCCTCCAATAGTCCAAAGTGAGTATTCATCTTAATAATCCCTAGGTCACATAGAGAGTCTTACCCAAGCAAGTAAAGTGCTTGGTAGGTTCTTGGTGGGTTCTTGGTGGGTTGAAAGCAGGTGACCAATGTTTCATAAACAGCTCAGCCTTCTTCATAACCCACTGTCCTATTTCAAAGATCTGGTCCTTTTCTTATTTGATGAAGAGGATGGTTATGAAAAAGAATTTTGGTATCATAATCAATTGCTGAGGTACCAGCCTCTTTTTTTTTTTTGGCTGGGAAAAAGGGATGGATGACAGCTTTTTGTTCATGATGCTTCATGAATTGTTCCAGGTCCTATTTGCCAGCCTATTTTAGTTCAGGAGATATCACTCTTCTGTAAGATGAATAGTGGAAATTGCTATTCAGATGGCCTCCTCAGAATAATGAGTAGGAGCTTCCTACAGGAGGAGGGCATGGGATGGTAGAGAAAAGTTGGTATTGATGAGGGAACTGATGGTGAAAATTTATATGAAGATGTCCAACATAAACTCTATGATCACTTTGCATAGATTTTGTAGTAAGTCACCTCCTCTACCAAGCAATCAGCCTCAGTAAATTTGGATTTTAGCCAAACACAACACCATAATATTCCCTAAATTGTATCTAAATTAATTATAAGACTATTCATAAAACTAAATCCAAGAATCCAAATGCTGTACACGGATAATACTCAAATACAAAATTAGAAGAACTCCTTTGACGCCAAACAAATACTATCAGTTTCTAGAGGCACACTAAGATTTATTTTGGAAATTGATATATTGACTCACAATTCCCTCTGGAAAAGAACATTGCTTTTCTGCTTTTCTTGTGATAAAAAAGTAAAACTTGTCATACCAAATAAAATAACAGCATTAAACTAATGACAACCTTACTTGCAGTCCTTAGGCTATGTGCCTTGCAATCCTTTGACTACTCAAAATAGAAATAATGATACAAGCTTAAATAGAATAAAAAAGACTATGAATAGTCTGAATTAAACATAGATACTATTTTAGCGACTAGAATTGACATCAGGAAATCCAACTACCCAACCTGTTGTGCATACCTAACTGGTACTTGTTTGTTCATTATTCTAATTCATTTTCGCCATAATATCTTGCTGGTTCTCTCACTTGTAATGACAACTCATCTGAAAAATCCAATCACCTATGTAAAATTGATTGGAAACAAATTGGACATATATAATCATTACATGAATGATATATAATTACCATGTTATTTAGCTTATCATAAGTCCTTTGCATTTTCCTTCACCTCATAACTCGAATTCCTTTACAAATTTTGATATTGCTCAACCAACTCAAAGACTGAGATCACCATCTTGTGGGTAGCATAGTTCATGACTAGAAGACATCCAATCTCTTAAAATTTTCATAATAAGCGGTAAGCATCAAGTGACAAAACCTATCAAGTCTCATATTGTAATCACAAGATATTTTTGAAGGTAGTCATTACTCCAAAAAAGAAATAAAAAGGTTAAAAAACATGCTAGCAAAAATCTTGCTATAGCCTGCCTCCAAATGGCTACATGTAATGTCCCCATTTTGGCCATACGCTCTTCTTTGACTGATAGCCTATTTCCGGAAATCCGTAGGTTGATCAGAAGTGAAATTTGGGTTTCCTTGCTTGGAGGTTTGTGGCATTTCTAGGTATTTACTATTTTTAGTAAATACTAATTTTGGCAGTGGTTCAGTTGTCAGCCTTCATTAAGTCATTTTCAGTTGGAGCAGTTGCTTGGGTCTCCACTTTCATTAAGTCTTGCTTCCAGCTCAGTTCTGCTTTCTGTTGGTTTTGAGGTAAACTTACTATTTTTGGCAGTGGCTATTTTTAGTAAGTCTAATTTTGGCAGTGGCAGCATCAGCAGTTCAACTCAAGTCATCTTGTTATCCATCAGTCTCAGTTTGGCTTTGGGTTTGGTTTTCTTCATGAGTTGAGTTTATACTTAGTCAAATTTCATGTTTCTCAGTTGTACCCCACGCCTAGGAGTAATAACTTCATGTTGTTTTAAAAGAGGGGCCATTAAGGGGGTCAATTGTGCATTTAATGATTTATTAAATGCTTTATTGTTGCAAAGTGAAGTTGGACACCTAAAGGAGGTTGAGTAATATTTTATTATTTCAAAAAGTAAAAGGAAAAAAGGTGGCGTCCCTTTTGGAAGTTGAAGTGATTCAACTTCTTGGAATTTGAAGAGTTCTTGTTGCTTCATTTGCCAACTAAAGCTTATATATTGCTGCTGTTTGAAGAAGTGATCATCCAATGTTTATGCTAATGTTATGCTGTCGGAATGACAACTTGTTTTTTACTTCGAGGGATGCTTACCTCCTAGTTCCAATCCAATTTCGTGTTTGAAAGAACCTAGTTGGTATTATTGCTGCTTCTCAATCAGACTAGCAAATTGTGCTTCAAAATTGGTGAATTTTGGTGAGAACTTCAGTTTTTATGTTGCTGGTGTATACACAGCTGAAGGTGGTTTTCATTTACAGCTTTTGGTATGAATTTATTTTGGTTATGGGTATTTGATCATTGCATTTATATGATAATGGCGACCATATTTGGAGGTTTTCAGATTTTAATTCCAAGTTTCTGATTTTTCCAAGAGAAATCACCCCTCTACAGGGCCGTACCATTTCATGAGTGCTTTGGGATTTGTGCAAGAATAATATCTTGAGTTTTGATGCAGTTTTGTAGTTTGAGTTTGGGTGCCATCCTCCTAGAAGGTCTTTGCAAAACATTCCAGCTTATTCGGAGGTATTTAGAAGGAGTTGTGATCATTTTTATGAATTTGTTGTTTGCTGATAGACATTTCCAGATTGCAGATTTTTATATCAGACTTGTTAGTTTTTGATATAATGCTGGTTTGAGCTTCATTTTTATATCATTATTGTATTGTAAGAGTTAGAGGAAGTGTTACTCTAACCGTTGATGGGTTTGGAAGCATATCTTTCTTATTTGCAGCTGTTTAATTCATTGTAAAGCTGATTAGTAGTACTAACAGCTCTTTATTTTATTTGCTGCAATTAGTTTAAATTTCATACTCCCACGATTGAGTGGTTGAGTTTAAATAATCATCTTTCTTTGATTGTAAGTTTCCCCCCACTAAATAAGTGGGTTGTGTGGACTGTATTTCCCCACGTTAATAAGTGGAAGTGAGGATTTAAATGGCTGGCTTGCCGCCTTTAATAATGTAATAATCTTACCCACTGAATAAGTGGAGTATCCCCACTACTTGTGGATGCCTGCATCAGCAGATGAATTGTAATTTTAGTTCAGTTTATTCCTAATGATCCTCTGACCATATGCTATCACCTCGCCCACATTGGGATCTTGGTGAACATTCTTGGTTAGAGTTACTTTCCATGCTGATTTGCATTTGGAGCTAACGCTAATCAGTGATTGGTTGCTGACTTGTGTGTTAAATTTTGGAAAAAAATTAAGGGGAATATTTCACTACATCACTCTACCACCCATTTTTCTTTGTCAAAGAACACATTCCATGGATCCTATGAAATTGACAATGTTCATGATCTTAGATTTCCTCTGGATGTTCTCCTTTTTACCTATGATGCGATCAGTCTATAACCCAACATTCCTTCTGTTACAGAATTGACTACATTCAGGTTTTTTTATTGGGATGTTTTCCCTCCTGCAAAATGTGCTTCATTATTTGTCTAGCAGAACTGGTTCTCACACAGCGTCATTTGGAATTTAGTGGCAGATTCTTCCATCAATGCCGAAGCACAGCCATGGACATAATTTATTTGCTTAAACGCTTAAACCATCTCTTGAAATTCAAATGGTTTATAAATGAGGTTGTAAGCACATGGAATGGCACTTGGTCTGATCTGCAAACATTTTTTTTATGATAAGGCTTTTCACTTTGAAAGCATCAAAACTACTTGTGATGTCTTCAAAACAGATATCAACATTCTAGATGCTGTCCTCTTTAAGGGAAGAAACTTTGATTCAAAAAAAAAAGTTAACACTAAGTGCTTTCAGAAACCCATGAATGCTTATTAGTATATCCCTTTTTCCTCACATCATCCCAAGTATCAACAAAAGTCTTCTATTGTGAGTGAGTTGAAAAGATATCTTGTTTGAGAAAGTAACAAAAAAAGGTTTTCAGCAGTTGAAGCACACTTTCTTCCACCGACTCCTTGCCAAAGGTTACCCTGCAGATTTCCCGATACCCTTATTTTCTCAGGTCAGCTTTGATCAGCATCCTGCTTTGCTTGCTAAGGTAATCTGGACAGCTAAAAATAGGATTTGTGTTAGAAGGTCTACTCCCTTAGTCTTTAAGCTGGACAATTGTTATTTTGATCATTAGCTTCACATAGGACAAGATGTCGCTTCACATAGGACAAGATGTCATTACCGCTTTGCACAACCTTCAGAAAAATGACATTCAATTCCACCACATTTGTCTGATTGCAGTTTGGTCTGTTGGAGAAATCCTAAAAGCCTCCATATTTTCACTCCTAATTTTTTGCTGCATAGGTTTTCAGCTGATTTTTTACTAATATTTTGTGCTTCCTCTGAACATTTGAGAGACTTGGGCCTCACATTTAGTTTTGCCTCACTGGTTAATTTTTTGTACTAATCTGGGCATTGAGAGACTCAGACCTCTCAGCTTAGATTATTCTCTAACAGTGACATTTTAGTGATTAGATCTTCTCCTAATTTTTCAAGATTGGTCGTCACTCTTAGAGATGTTCTTATTTAAATCCTTTGTGAGGATCAACATTCTTTACTATGTTGATGACCTCTAAAGAGCAAAACATGATAAAAAAATTTGATTTAATAATATGTTATTTTTCATCTCTAAGCATCTCTTCTCTTTGTTTGTCTTTATGTTTAAAGTATTGCTACGCCTTATTTATTGTTTTCATCTAACCCTAAACCCTATTGGGCATATGAAGGCTCTGCAAATGTTGAAAATTCACCTGAAAAATCATGCCACAATGAAAAAAACCCAAGAAAATCAGAGGAAATCATTAAAAATGAGAATATGCTATTTTTCCCATATTTTATCACCAATAAAACTGTTCAATCCGATTTAATAGAAAAACAGAGGGACTTTTCCAGGAAGAAATTGTCTACAGGTCTGATTTTCAAGAAACTGCCATTTCTATTTATAGGAGTTATTATATCATTGTATATGTTGGCAATCTTGCCATCACAGGTAGTGGGGCCACCGCTCTTCAGTGAGTGAATTCATTGCAAGGAGTATTAAAATAAGAACGTAAGTTTATATAAACATACATAAACATGTTTATTGATATCCTGTTATAATTGTTTCGTAACTCCCACTCATATAATACATAAACCATTGGGACAGCACACATCATGCAGTGCCTCATTGCTCTCTCATTCTCATTTCTTCATTTGATCAAGAAATAAGTTTAATCAGCTTCCCTAAAAAGGGTCACATTAAATGCGTCACCACCAAGGCCCAAATTTTATTAAGCATGCTAGCTTCTCAGAAAAGGGTCACATGCAATATGTCATCACCAAGGCCCAAAGTTTATTAAGCCCACTCAATTAGAAAAGTTGGAAACCAACCATAGAGTGATCCCTCTTTATCAAATCATCACTTGTCATCTCAATGATTAACAAAGTCATCCTTTGCACTTGGACTCCCATATTACAGAACATTTCATGGCATCACATTTACAAGAATACTAAATATTGAAAATTTGGGTACTAAACCAGAACAGTATCTGAGGTCATTTACATTAACAAAGTTAAAAAGATACAGTTAATATGGCATATCAACACATGGTCTGCAAGGCCTTCTGAAAGGACAATAGAACCTAAAATAGAAATCTAGACGATGCATGGCTGCAATTTCTTGCTGCCAACAATTGCACCTTCCAAGCAGCCTGAAAGCAATTCTTAAGCCCAAAAATTTTTAAGTGAAACTAGATTTTCATGTACTTTTCATTATTTCATAAAGCATTTCCTACCATAAGGCAGTGCATCAGTGGCTCGATAAGACAGTTTATCATTTGTACATGGACTCCCATTTTACAAAACATTTCATGGTATGACATTTACAAGTATCTAAAACATTAAAAAATGGGGTACTAAATTAGAACAGGATCTGAGGTCAAATGCAGTAATAACATTGGAGAAAAACAATTAATATGGTGTTTCAGAAACATGGTCAGTGAAACCTTCTGAAAGGACAACTAGAGCCTAATCTATAAATCTAGCTTATGCATTACTGCAATTTCTGACTGATAACAATTGCACCTTCCAAGCAGACTGAAATCAACCCTAAGGCCAAAACATTTCTAGTGAAACTAGATCATCATGTACTTACATCTGATCTTTGCATGACGAAAGTAATTTGCCATATGCAGCCATTATAACACGTACAGAACCAAAGTGCTCATTCCGCAATTCTTTATAGCCCCTTTGTTCCAAGAGGTTCGCTATCTGAAATCAAAAAAGAACAAAAGTATAATTGATAAAGACTGTTTATCTTCGACCAACAAAAAATACATCAATGTCTCACTGTGCTGGAAATAGGAACCTTGATTTAAAGTAGTAAATACTTTGTTCATAAGCCAGATGCTTCACTGACAAACACATGACAAAAGGTTTTAGAATAAATATAAGAAAGACCTTTGGTATACGCAATGGATTCTTTGCTGCATATTCACAGAGTTTGGCAATCTTGCGATCATTTGGAGGTTCATCCTGCCACAAAAGAGTTCCATACAATTTAATCACAGGGCATAATTAGTTTAGATGTAACTTATAAACTACACACAAACAGAAATTCAAATTCATGCCTACAGAGTTGTATTCCTGCAAATAATTCAGAATGAGAGACGATTTCAAATTCTTGGAAAAAAAATTAGATGGAATATAGTTTAAACTTTTGACACCTTTTGTCTAGTCTTCAAGAATGTCTAAGAAAACAATAGTGTCCAAGTTTATCCATAAGAGAAGATATAGGATGAAGAGTGTCATTGCAGTTCTAAAGTTCATAGTATCATATATTAATGCATTTAATGTAAAATATGTTTCAAAACCAACCATACTTTGTAAAGTTTGTACAATACATAACCCCCACTATTTGAATGGGCTGTTATGGCAAACTACCATTGATGGCAGCTAAAGTTCATTTCCTACATAAACGCATGTATGTTTTGTATTTGCTCTGTATGAACTATAAGTGTGTGGGGTTAGTCCACATACACTGCATTGTGCAGCAACTGGAATGACTATCCTTACTAACTTACTTGCAAATGCAAACGGATAATAAACAGACAGTTCTATTGCAGCTGTTGATAACAATTTTATTTATGGGAAGAGCCGTTTAGTTTTAACAAAGGTTCATATTTAGATTTCTTTTAACTTTACCAAACACACATTCATTAGATAGGATGTCCAAGCTGCAGACTAAACTCCTACGTAAGAAATCATAAATACATGTATCAAGCCACTATTATCAATAAGTATGGTACCAATTGTCCCACAAATATTTGCTTCTATAGAACATCTTACGCAGTGATCCCATGGACAGGGCTTGCCTAAGCTTTATTACCATGTGTTGCTGAGCATAGAAGCATAAATCCTCAAAAAATCACAAAAATCCCAATTCTTAAAAAATCTTCAACTGAAATGATTTTTTCCCCAAAAAATCACGATTTAATCAGCCCTGATTTTTAACGATGTTCAGCAATTTTTAAGGGTTTAAATCACAAAAAAATAGCCCAACCAACCTGTTGTGAAACCCTAACTATGTGAAATTGCTATTTAATCAAGTTTTTTAGTTGATTTTTAGCACAATACCAAGTGATGGCTGCTGGGATGTGGTTCACCATCAAAGATTCGTTAGATTTCATCAAGTTGTTGAGGCAAATCACAGGTAGGCAACCTTGAATGGACGTATATTTCTAATAGATGTTAAGTACATTAAAATAGAAACATGTTCTTTCGTATGCTTCTATGTTTGATGTTAAGGACATTAACATAGAATGGTTAAGATATGTGTTGCTTTTTTCTCTATATTCCACACTACTATCATTTGCCTTAGGCTCATAGTAATGCTTTCCATGTATATAAATTCAAAGACAATTTAGTGGGAAATAGTAGACAATATCATAGATACTAAGTAAGGCTTCTATCTTCTTTTTTTTAACATATTTGAACTTTATAAGAGTACTTGCCAAAAGTAAATATAGAAAGCTAGACTAAACTGAAACGAAACTCTATTGGCTTGATATCAACCTAAAGAGGTTTGTTTTCTTTGAATTTTTGTGATCCTGACTATTCAAAACAATTTTAACATTTCAATTGTCAACAATAATACCAAGGTGGTTGTTTAGATTATCAAGGTTAGGTTGGGACAAGTTTCCTTTTAAGATGTTAACTAAGTGTGATAATTTGGAGCTTCAATTTGACACTGGCCATCAAGTTTTAATGACAAGCAAGTAGGGTAGTGACAATTGTATAATCAAGTGGGAAGCATAAGTATATACATAATGGTATATAGATATTGTGGAACCAAAAGCAGAATGGTTCCTATCAAAAAGATAAAAATCAGCTTGTAATTCCGAAAAAATGAACTATAGCAGTATTTAATATCAAAATGAAGGATTGTTTTGGTTATATTTAAAATTTCCTATATATTTTGTAGGCTTAATGCTTTGTTAATCAGTGAAACTCACTACCTGAATGCATGCGCAACTACATTCCATTTAGGATCGTCATATACATGGAGGTTCAGAATAATGCTTTGTTAATCGGTGAAACTCACTACCAAAATGCATGCGGAACTACATTCCATTTAGGATCGTCATATACATGGAGGTTCAAAAGTCCTATAAAGAGTACAAGAGTAGTACATTAATGCTTTAGACATATATAGTGTAGCATTCCATGCATGTTAAATAGGTATCAAGGAAACTAATGCATGCCTTGAGAGAAGTCATGCCCTAGTCTTGTGGGCTTATCTTAATCCCTCCTAAAGTAGGCCCCATATATTTTCTCTTTAACGATCCAAATAGATTTCAGTAGCAACTGTCCCAATGAGGGGGAATGTTCCTCGTGCTTTGCTTTTCCATTGAAACTTGCACCTATAATCTCTCAAATTCTTAACTCAGTCCATCAATGTTTTTAACTCCATCATCCACT